>CM067375.1:32529167-32638001 GCA_034401795.1 Chaetoderma sp. LZ-2023a | reverse complement strand
GAGAAGAGTTTTTTTGAAAATTTACCACAGGAATGACTGGCTCGGTAACCGAGCCAGTCGTTCCAGGGGTAAATTTTCAAATCTACTCGTCTTCGTCTGCAATTGGACACTGGCTAAGCAGAAATTTGACATTTCTTGACCATTACACTTTTGATGAATGTCCATTTGAAGAATAACATAAATATATTTTTTTGTAAATTTTCGTTATAAATTTTAAAAAATACTCTTTTTGGCCGCAAGTATCAATATTTCCTTGGAAAGTTTCGCCAATTAAATGGTTAATTAAAATAAATAGTATCTTGAGTGAGTTAATGCGCGGTTGACACAAGAGCGGTTAATACGGTACAAGTAACTCGATACATACAACATGTAGAAAACACATGGAGGGCATATTTAAAGCAACAATAAATATATGTTGTCCGTCTTCGAGATGGCCATCATAGGCGACAAGCTAAAGTTAACATTTTATACCCTATAGGGTTATATATAATGAACTCGTCACTAATAACATTCAAAGGATACGCGATCCTATCCTACAACGCCATAGCCAGGGAGCATCGATCTGTAATGGACATTTCCAGCAATCCATCCATCGTATGACGTCATAATAAACTAAGCGACGTGTAGGATGACGCCATAATTAATGACGTCACGAATGACGTAGATAGGTTCATCTTTAACGCTTAATTATTGACGGACTAAGTGTTGTTGTACGGAGTGTATGGCTTTGCTAGTTAATAAACATTCTGTTGAATAGTTTGAAACTAATTTGACAGGGCGCTATTGCTGCTGCTGCCATAGTCAGCAACAGCACCCAGTCAAATTAGGTTTAAAATATGTGCAGTTTGACGGTATAGTTTTCTGCAAATTGATAGGCAGGGATAAATTGATCCCAACACGAGCGAAGTGTGGGTGGACCGTAGCTACATCTGAGCGGGGCATAGATAAACTTGGATTCCCCGATTCCGTTGGCCTTGCCATAATATGTTGAAATTAAACAACTGCCTAGATTGTTTAAAGTCAGATAGTTCAAACGTTTGGCAACACCGTTTGTGCTGGTCCCCACGTCCGTCCTTTCCCTGGAGAGGTACCCACCCAAGAATCTGCCAGGCAGTTTCCACCCAGACTCCTGTAGTGTTTTAAGCTTTTACTTAACAGCCACATCACGTTTCCCTAAGGGTGACTGATCGCAAGATTCGTGGTTGCATAGTGCAATGTATCTATCATATGTAGATTATAATTCATCATAAAATTTACTATGTCATAATTTGTATTTGTCTCTGAAAATGTTCAATTTACCTTTCCAGAGTATCCATCTATCATCTGACGTCATTTGACGTCATAAACAGCTAAGCGGCGTGTATGATGACGTCATAATCATTACGTCATAAATGATTATATATGTCCTGTCTTTAACTCTTAATATTCCGACCCGTTGTACGAATTGTCTGTCTCTACTATTTAATAAACACGCCGTTTAATATTTTTAACTAATTTGACTGGACTCTGTTGCTCCAGCAACAGCGCCCAGTCAAATTAGTTTCAAAATATTCAATAGCTTCCCTGTATAGTTTTCTGGAAATTGATATTCAGGGAGTTCAGAGATCGACCGTACGAGCGAGGTATAGGTGGACCTTAGCTAGAGATGGGCGGGGCATAGTTTAAAATGGAAAGATCCATAGTGGAGAAGATATCAGTCATAGCTGGAACTTCGAAATATTTTCAAACATACCTCGAAGCTACCGAGTGACCATCCACGGTTCGTGAGTGAAACCGAGGAAAGCTGACTCCTTGATGGATTAATCACGTTGAATATTGCCATCGGTGAGTCACGATGTCCACTTTATATTTGCAGACACAATGGGGGTATCCAGTTTCTGCTATGACCCGCCCATCTCTAGCTCAGCCCTACTCACACTCTGCCCGCCTTGGGATCAGACGATCCCTGCACTTTCTGAATCCCAATTTCCAGAAAACTATACAACTAAGCTGTAAGAGCCCAATCAAATTAGTTTCAAAATATTCAGCAGCAGAATATTTATTAAAAAGTAAAGCCATATAATTTGTTCAACTAATACGCGTTTATGCCGGACTACATCTCGTGATGACCGCACGACGTAATTGATTATGACGTCAGCCTCCACGTGGCGTTGTTGATTATGACGTCATATGACTGATCGATAAACTGGTTTCTTTATTGACGTATCATAATGCCCTCGGTATTACAAAACTAAGAGAAAAATGTCACGGTTTATTTAGTTCACAGTTGCTGGCATGGGAATATTTAGAACATTTTCCTGCCAAAATCTTCTGCAATAGAAGGATTCATTTCTAACCATACACCGCCCATTTCTACCTATGCCCCAGCCATTTCTCCAAATGCCCCGCCCAATGGACCTTTTCAGTTTTAGCTATGCCTCACCCATCTCTAGGTAAGCTCCACCCACACTTTGCCGTGTTGGGATCGATCGATCCCTGAACTCCATTACTATCAATTTCCAGAAAACTATACAGGTAACCTGATACATATTTTGAAACTAATTTAACTAGGTGCCGTTGCTGCATATGACAGCAACAACGCCCAGTCAAATTAGTTTCAAAATATTCAACGGAATGCTTATTAAATGGTAAAAACATACAATTCGTAACACGTGTCGGACTATTAAGCGCTAAAGACGGACTATTTCGAATCATTCATGATGTCATGATTATGACGTCATCTTACACGTCACGTAGTTTATTATGACATCGTATGACGTCATATGCTAGATTTACAAACTTGGACAGGTTCATTCTACCTATGCCCCACGGATTTCAAGCTAAGCTGGAAAGGTTTTTTCAAGCTAAGTGATAGAATCGAGTTATATACGTCGAAACTCGAATTACCAGAATCCCAATTTCAAGGTAACATTATACAGGTAAGATGTTGACTATTTCGAAACTTAGACTGAGGCCTATGGCAGCAACAGCTCTCAGTCAAATTACTTTCAAAATATTCAACAGAATGTTAACTAGATTGTATACCCATCAAAGACATAAAAATTTGACGGAGTTTTCGAGGTACATAACGGAGAGCACTGCGTATTTTTAGTCTGACGTCAGCAAATATGTGTCGTAATTGATTATGACGTACTGTACTTGAATAACAGATCAGATCACTCCATTCTATTTTATTATGTTAATTTATAGTATTCCTCGTCATTATTAGAGAACATGTATATGTCAGGACAGTATCATTGCCGACATGATGGTCACGTGGTGTCATCCGATGCGTTCGACCTTAATGATCATTTTGACACCAACATTATTCTGTTTCATCGTCATCATCACCGTGATCGCCACCGCCACCGCCACCGCCACAACCACCACAACCACCACCGCCACCATCACCAACATCTCCAACACCACCACCAACACCACAACCACCACAACCACCACCACCACCACCACCAACAACAACAACAGCAACAACAACAACAACACCAACACCACAACCACCAGCACCAGCACCACCACCACCACCACCACCACTACCACCATCACTAACACCACCACCGGCACCACCACCAGCTGCACCACCAGCTGTATTACCATCAGCATCACCATCAGCATCAGCACGATAACACCGCTACCACCACCGCCAGCACCACCGCCACCACCCCCACTACAACCACCGCCACTACCACCACTACCGCCAGCACTACTACCACCACTACCACCACCGCCACCGCCACCACTACCACTACCGCCACCGCCACCGCCACCGCCACCGCCACCACTACCACTACCACCACCGCCACCGCCACCGCCACCGCCACCACTACCACTACCACCACCGCCACCACCACCGCCACCACCACCGCTACCACTACCGCCAGCACTTTTATCTTTATTATTATAATCATTATTATTATTACGTAGTTGGCCATGAAAAGTCAGTGTTACCGTAACATACAGATCTAGCGATACCCGTCGTGTATTTTATCTCGTTGGCACTAGATACGTCTCTGCTGATTCATTTCCTTTTGTCTGCCCCCCCCCCCCCGCCCCTTCCACCACCACCCTGCCGCCCCACACCTGTTCAACTGTTAGATAGCGGTTGCCGTTGCAAGGTTTGGTAAATCTAATTATATTTTAATTCCGTTAGAATACAATGCACTTTTTCCATTTCAAAATCTGAACAGTTCATACAGCCTACAGTTTCCTTCCAAGAGCCCGTCTGTCTGTCTGTCTGTGTGTTTGTTTGTGTTCCCGTAGGTGTATTTAGCGATGGACCTTTCCAGTGTATCGATCAACCATATGACGTCATAATCAACTATGTAACGTGTAGGCTGACGTCATAATCAATGAATGATGTTGATAAGTTTGTCACGAATGCTTAATTGACGACGTACTAAGCGTTGTTGTAAGAATTGTATGCCTTTACTATTTCATTTTATTTTGAAACTATTTTGACTGGACCCTTGTGCAGCTATAGGTGGCACCATCACCCAGTCAAATTAGTTTCAAAGTATTCAACAGCTTATCTGTTTAGTTTTCTGGAAATTAGTAGCCATTGATTCAGGGATCCATCAACCCAGACGCAAAAAACGGGCCAATTGTGGGTGGAGCTTATCTATAGATGGGCGGGGTATAGCTAAAACTGGATTTCTTCATTCCGGCTCCGATTTCTCACAAATTTTAGAACAACAAATAATCTTACCGTGAAAGAGGAATTCCAGACTTTGGCCGTGATCCGGATAAAGTATCTGGAACATAATCAAACTCTGGATCTGTGTATATCTAGGAAACTACAGCCCTGATAACGCAGCCTACTGGGCTGATGCTGGCCGATACCGGGACGATACTGAAAGTATCGGCACGGGTATCGACACAACATCGGCCCAGTAAGCTGCGTTAACCGGGCCGTTTTAAAGTTTAACACCAGAATGGGCGTGACTATACACTAGTCATCATATAGGATGCTAGCATCATAACCACAAGATTTGGTCAAGATCCGGTAAATCAGAAATTTCTGAAAATCCAAAAGATCTTATTAATGTGACATAAATTGGAGGTGAGGGTTTGTAATTTCTGCAAGCTCTTCATTTTTAGTTGCGACTACCCCCTTGGTCTGTCTATCTGTTTGTTGGCCTGTCCTCTGTTGGTGTCTCTCCATATGTCTATCTGTCTGGAAAATTTGGGACATATCTGACAAACCTGCATACGTCGAGCCACATGGTTAGATTTATCTAGCTTTCTTACATCTAGGCACACAGTGTAAGCCTCTAAATATAGTTACAAGTTTGACAATTTTATTTTTCAAGCATTCTGCTGTGAATATGCACATTTAAATACATTCTCGAATTCTACAAGTTCGATTTTGTAAAGTTTGCAGTACTTATGACATTTAGATGCTTCAAATGGCCAAAGTGATTCACATTACACACATCAGATTGGTACTCAGTTTAAAATACCATGAGAGCAAAGTGGTCCTGATCTCCGCTATCCTCACCTAACCCTTGACAGCAACAATTATCAATCAAATTGATTACCGAGTGTTCAGCTTCAATCGAATACTTATTAAATTCTGAAATCTGAAAACCTTTCTGTTGCCTAAACTTTATACCATACGGTTGGTGTATGTTGCAATAAATGTGGAATGAATTTCATATGACAAACATTCTAACTACGGATTCCATATTTTATAATAGAACACAATAAAAATAGCATAAATATGTCAAGTTACTTATATACCTATTGTCTAAAATGATATCGCAATGTATAGCATATTGTATATGCATTAGAGATCCACTAACATAACAAATACGTATAGGTATATTTACCTCCATATGTTATTGCATAGCCTGGTGAAATATAGAAAAGCAGAACTTTGTTTACAGACTACCCTCCACCACCACAACCCCCACGCCACCCCCACCCCCCACAACCCCCACGCAACCCACCCACCAATTTGCACATAACGTTCAAGTTCAAGTTCACTTTATTTCTCCGAGGCTATTAAAATAGCATATGGGGTAACAGTTATTAGATACAATATTTATGGCAGCGGAGCTATTTTACATATAACTAATGATTAAAATATGTTTATTTTATTCTAGCTGCGGGAGGCCTGTGCTCTGTCGAAGTAAATAACTTGACAATTTGTTATGACAGTGGAGATAGAATATATGCTGTTAATTATATAACGCGATATAATTGTATACATGCTTAGGGCTCATATAACAACACTCATACGTTCATATTAATCCTTCGAGCCGTGAGTTCCCAGAATCTCAGTTTCAACATAACTTTACAGGAAACGTGACTGTTGATTATTTTTTAATCAGACCTGACAGGAACCGGTTGCTACCATAAGCAGCGCCTCCCCTGGCAGATTATCCTGAAAATACCCAACAGAATATCGTGAAGGATGTTGGTGTGTTGACCTTTCGTGTTTATAGGGTTAATATTATTGGCTCGCACTTGAGTTGCAAAAGTTACTGTGACCGTTTGCCCAATGTATATCATGTAAACCCCTAACAACATCCTAAATTTTGTAAAATGTTGGTAAATTTACTCGCGCAGTTGCCAAAATATTCACTACGCAAACGCACCAGTCGAATAAAAATACCTAGCAGTAAGGAAGGCTCAGAAACCGCATTTTCATATTTTGCATCACGTGACATACTTCACGAAACATGTCACACGTTTTGGCTCCGGCTTGTTACGCGCTTTATTTTCCCCCGGGAAATACCAGTCGAATAAGAAAATACACTCTACGGAGCCAATATACTCTAACTTTTCACCCAGTCAAATACAGCCAATATTTCAGTTTTTATCTTTGTTCAGATCAACCTTTCGGGGCAAGCACCTCTAAGGTTGGCATGGCTCAAATACATCTAGGCGTGAGTGGCCAATAATTTGATATAAAATAACCATTGACAATAAATAACCAAAAACAACGAGGTTATTTTAATCTGTTACCAAACTGAGTGCTGATTAACCGTTGGGTGTTCGTGTCGATCAGAGCGGACTATTCAGTGGTGTCGTGGAATATATCAAATATGGGATTGCAGTTTTAGCTATGCACCGCCCATCTTTAGCTTCCTCGGCGCGTTGGAATCGATCGATCCCTGAACTCTCTGGTATCAATTTCCAGAAAACTATGCAGCTGAGCTGTTGGATATTTTGAAAATAATTTGGCTGGGTGCTGCTGCTGCTGCCGCCTATGACAGCAACAGCGGCCAGCCAACTTAGTTTCAAAATATCCAACAGCATGTTTATTAAATAGTAAAGACATACAGGTCATACAACAACGCTTAGTGCGTCACCAATTACGCGTTCCCGACGAACTTACAACACCATTCATGGTGCAATTGATTATGATTTCATCCTACACATCCGTAGTTGATTATGACGTCATATGACTGATGGATAAACTGGAATGTCCCATTGTAGTACAAGAGAAAACTCTTTCACAAATTACATCAGGGAAATGACTAGCTTGTCATTTCAGTAGTAATTTTTTTTTTAATACACTTCTTTACTCTTGACCTACTAATGGGCATTCGATAATCAGATTTTACTATTACAGGCCCGCCGCATTCACACCAGAATGATTGAAAAGAAAATTGTTAAAATGTTTGCCTTGAATTTTGGAGGCTTACTTACACCTCTAAAATTCAAGGCAGACATTTTAACAATTTTCTTTTCAATCATTCTGGTGTGAATAGGCACCTTTAAATTATGGTCCTACGGTCGTGTTCGCATTCACCCGCTATTTTAGTAAATAATACCTGGTATGCGGGCGGCTAGCGTTCTCATTAGACTGCCTTCTGCTCAGGAATAAATATGTCACATATTTCTGAAATTTAGGCCGTGTTCTCACTAGAGAGTTAATGAGGAACAACGCCATACTTCAGTGAGAACAGGGCCTGAATCACACAAAATCGGCGGTTTACCATCCGATATATTGCTATGCTTGCCTATGGCCGTGTTCTCACCTGAGAGTTAATCCCGAATAACGCCATACATCAGTATAGTACGGCGTTGTTCCTGATTTAGGCCGTGTTCTCGCTAGAGACTTAAGCAGGAATAACGCCATGTAATTCAGTATGGCGTTATTCCTGATTAATAATTTAGTGAGAACGCGGCCTAACTCTCTTGTGAGAACAGGATCTTAGTGAACGCAACATATTCCCTCAAAATTTGCCATGTAGCTTTACCATCGGCATTTTCGCCCACTCTCCGTCAGGTAGCTCTACGATCATCATTTTATCATACTCTTCACCAGGTAGCGTCACTGTCTAGTCCAGGGTTGAATTCGGTTTCGTTATCGAGGTACTCCGATCGGAAGCATCACGTGGTTGGTTTGCCTATCTACGTATGCGCACACTTTTACTCTCGCTTGAAGCAGGAGTAATCGGGTAAAATTTGTACCACGTGATACGAATTTGTACCACGCGATGCCGTTTTCCGATTTTATTCTTTGTCGTTCGGATATGTTATCGAGGTACCCCGCTTGTCCAGATAACATATCCGAACTTTAGGCCGAATTATCTTCCACCAGTGTGAATGCAGACAGATATGTCGGATATAAATTAGCCGATAGAATACACGAAATAGTTAAACATGATTAGGCAATGAGGAGCCCCAATATATTGAGACGAAATAAATCTTAACATATGATGATTTTATACCATATAAATTAATATAACTGTAATTGGTATAAGTATTTCTAATTCAACTCCACAACCAAAACAATATTTATTCATTTATTTATACGAAATGAAATAACAATATGCTAAGATTTGTCTCATTTCATTAAATTGAGGTACATAATGTAAGCCTCTAAAAGTATACAAGTTTAACAAGATTATTTGTGTACATTCTGGTGTGAATTGGTCCGTTACAGCTCACTGTAAATGTATTGCCATCACCATGACTAAGTTTTAAAAGAAGAAATAAAGTCCTTTCCCCAGCGCGTAAAGCTTGCAGATATACCATCATCATCATCATCATCATCATTGATCATTGATCATTGGCCATTGATCATTCTTCATTCATCATCATCGTCGTTTATCATTCATCATCATCATCATCATCATTCACCACCACCATCATCATCATCATCATCATCATCATCATCATCATCTGTACGACGACTACAATCATCACTACGTATTATTAAGTGGTAAATGTCTAAAGCGTGTTCTCACTGGAGAGTTAATCAGGAATAACGCCATATCTCAGTATTGCTCTACGCCGGTTAAGTCGCCGGTGAGAACACGGCCTAAGGCCTCTTTTTCACTGCCTAATCCTGTTTAACTATTTCGTGTACTATGTAGGTTAATATATAACCGATATATCGGTTTGCATTCACACTGCTTGGAGATAGTCCTGGACTTGACGGTGGTGCTACCTGGTGGACAGCTAGATAACATGATGACCTTAGCGCTACCTGGCAGACAGTGCGAGAAAATGCTGGCGTTAACGCCACCTGACAGATTTTGACGAAATAGGTTGCGTTCACATAGGGAAGCAACAGCGATATATCGGAAGATAAACCGCCGATTTTGTGGGATTAAATTTCGAAATCAATGACGTATTTATTCCGCTACAAGAGCCAGTTCAATGAGAATGCTAGCCGGTATACCGGCTATTTACCGAAATAGTGTCTGTTCGAGAACACGGCCAAAGAAAGACGTACAAGGTTTAATTATTTATAAATCATATGCAATCGCCATTGTATTGATATTTCATATATATATATATATATATATATATATATATATATATATATATATATATATATATATATATATATATATATATATATATATATATATATATATATATATATATATATATATATATATAATGTGTCGTGAACATCTGAAAAAGTTACCGAATAAACTTGAAATTGAAACTGGAAATTGGTTAACTTGATCAACCCGGAGATGCTATGGTCACCAATCTTATGAGTAATGCTTTGGGCGAACACTGAATCCGTTTTGGACTAATAAATGTTAAAATCTTCTAAATAATTTTTTACCTGGATTTTGATCCCAATATCTCGTTCTCAAAGCAACAGGACATGCAGATAACTTCTTGAATTTAAAAAAAAATTATTCGGCAGGGTGCTGTAACAGCTTCCAGTAAAATTAAGATGGACCTGTTGTATCATGCATGTCGGCGTAAAGAGGGTGGCATAATTGTTGAATCAAGTTTCTCAGTCAATTATATAAAGCCATAATCAATTACGTCAGGCATGACACGATTTAGTTCGTCTTAAACTCTTGCCATTTAGAAAACATTCTGCCATAGGTAGCAACAGCACCTAGTCAAATTAGTTTCAAAATATTCAGCGGCTTCCCAGTAAAGTTTTCTAGAAATTGAAATTCCGAGAGTGCAGGGATCGATTGATACAAACACGAGCAAAACGTTGGTGGAACTTAGCTAGAGATGGGCGGGGCATAGCTAAAACTAGATTCCTGCATTATGCTCTTCAATTAACGATTAATTTTAATCATATTTTTTTCAATTTCAATTTATATACTCCCAGGTTACAAATGTTTGTAAATTATGGCGGGTACGGTGGTTAAGTATTAGACATTATTTAGTAAATATTGCATATATCGTTTAATCATGAATTTGAATATTAGCACTAGTTGTTACGTTTAGCTATGGAACGGTTGTTGGCGTTATTTATTTATACATTCAATACCATATAGATTTCTAGGCATTTCAATATAATTACCACTATCATTGCCATTGATAAATTACTATTCTTTGTAGTGGGAGTAGCAGTAGTAGTAGTAGTAGTAGTAGTAGTAGTAGTAGTAGTAGTAGTAGTAGTAGTAGTAGTAGTAGTAGTAGCATCTGCAGCAGCAGCACCAGCAGCAGCAGTGGCAGGAGTAGTAGTAGTAGTAGTAGTAGTAGTAGTAGTAGTAGTAGTAGTAGTAGTAGTAGTAGTAGTAGTAGTAGTAGTAGTAGTGGTAGTGGTAGTAGTAGTAGTAATAGTAGTAATAGTAATAGTAGTAGTAGTAGTAGTAGTGGTGGTGGTGGTGGTGGTGGTGGTGGTGGTGGTGGTGGTGGTGGTGGTGGTGGTGGTGGTGGTGGTGGTGGTGGTGGTGGTAGTAGTAGTAGTAGTAGTAGTAGTAGTAGTAGTAGTAGTAGTAGTAGTAGTAGTAGTAGCAGCAGCAGCAGCAGCAGCAGCAGCAGCAGCAGCAGCAGCAGCAGCAGCAGCAGCAGCAGCAGCAGCAGCAGCAGCAGCAGCAGCAGCAGCAGCAGCAGCAGCAGCAGCAGCAGCAGCAGCAGCAGTAGTAGTAGTAGTAGTAGTAGTAGTAGTAGTAGTAGTAGTAGTAGTAGTAGTAGTAGTAGTAATAGTAGCAGTAGTAGGAGCAGCAGCAGCAGCAGCTGCTAATCCGTAGAAGTAGTTAGTAGTAACGGCAGTCAAGTAGTAGTAGCAGCAGTAGTATCAGCAGCAGCAGTATCCGCAGCAGCAGCAGCAGCAGCAGCAGCAGCAGCAGCAACAACAGCAGCAGTAGCAGCAGCAGCAGCAGCAGCAGTAGTAGTTTGCTACTCTGGAGAAGTAGTAGCCATAACAACAGAAGGCCTACCGGCAATTTCTTATCTCAACATCAACATTAACAACTCTCGCGTTGAACGCGCATATATATGTGTGACGGTCTACAGGTTAGAGCGTATCAATAATTCATATAGCGAAATAAAAATGTGCGTTAGACAGTGTATATGTATATCGTTTATTTCCACAATAGACCATCGGTCCTTGAGCGTAGTGATACAATTATTATTATTGGCGGATGACTAGGAAAACGCAGTGCTGTTCCTGGCCCTACCCACGGAGAACAATAGGCGCATTCACCATAGACTCATAATACGAGTTACCGGCTTGGTGGTAATTAGGCCTAACATGTTTTGTTTTTTTGTAATTCATTAACTTTCCATAATATTTGCTATATTCAGCGCAGCTCAGATGTAAGACAACATGTCTCAAGAACGTAAACAGAAATATGTTAGTAAGGAATGTTCTGTTGGGTATATTTGGCTTAATCCGATTGAAAGACAATTCACCTTTCCAGTTTATCCATCCATCATATGACGCCGTAATCAACTAAGTGACGTGTAGGCTGACGTCATAATCATGACGTCAGGAATTATTCCAAGTAATCCATCTTTAACGCTTAATAGTCCGACACGTTGTACAAATTGTATGTCTTTGCTATTTAATAAACATGCTATTGAATATTTTGAAACTAATTTGACTGGGCCCTGTTGTTGCCTACGGCAGCAACAGCACTCATTCGAATTAGTTTCAAAATATGTAACAGCTTACCTGCATAGTTTTCTGGAAATTGATAGTAAGGGAGTTAAGAGATCGATCGATCCTAACACGAGCGAGGTGTGTGTGGAGTTTATCTATAATTGGGCAGGGCATGGCAAAAACTGGAAATGGCCGTTGCTGTCTTAGACAGAAATGTCTTCAAATCCAGTTATGTTCGAAATATTCAACAGTAAGTTTTAATTTTGTTTTGTGAACACATTAGGTTATTTCTGTGCTGTACTCTACTAGTAATTGATTCTTATGCCGGATAAGCAAAAAAATATCCATTCTGAATTCTCACAACCAAGTTTCATGCGAATATCACATGAAGCCTGCTGGGTATTTTAAAAATGATTTGACTGAAAGGTGTTGCTGCCCAATGCCTAACAACTTTCAGTCTGGTTATTTTCAAAATAGTCATCAGGTTTGCATTATCTTTCACTAAACATGTTATAGCTAGGTATATATAGAATGAAATCGGTAATAATCTGTATTTTATTTTAATGCAAAAATATATGTGGCGAGTAATAGCCTGATTTTATAATTGTAGGCCACTTTAGAAATTTTATAGACATGCTTTGCATATTTAGAGCTTGTCTGTTTGTTTGCCCAGATACAGCTAGCGATAAACTGAGCATGAATGTGGAGAATGACAGAGAGAATGACAGCTAGATAGAGTGAGAGGCTGAGCGAGAGAGATAGAGACCTTAATGCTAGACTTCTAGAAAGAAGTAAGCATAGATAATTAGTGTGTGTACAGTTTGATATTACCAGCATATCTTTTGAGGAAACGTTTAGAATCATTAGTAGTTTAATACCAGTAGCATCTGAAGAACGATCTTGCTTATTGCTTTTTATTAAAGTACCGTAACCTGTCGTCTCATCTTGAAGTGTAGCTGAGCTCTTTCTACAAATGCCGGTCATCACGGGCCGCTAGCTTTTTCGGCCGGTTTTCTGGACCGCTACCATTTTCGGCCGTTATTTCGGCTTACTGGGCCGCTATGTCAGACTACTGGGTCGACTATACATATATTACTATTGTATTTTATTTAGTCTCGGAGGCATGTTGAGTTATTTCTGAACTGTACTATATCTTTGCAAGTATAATATTCACCCATGTAGCTGAATGCGTAATTGTTTATTAAAGCGCCGTAACCTGTCGTCTCATCTTGAAGTGTCGCATTTGAATAACGATAAGAATTATGAATTAAGCTGCTTGTCAATTTATTGTCAATTTATTGTCAATTTATTGTCAACAAGCGTATGTGTTTGTAATAAATATCTATCTGAAAGGCAACAGCGTCATACCTTTTACAATGGATGGCGCATAATTTAAAACTTGTCAACAACGTAAATTTTAACACTCCCCCCCCCCCCCCTGACTGTATGGCTGACTGTATGGATACTAATTAATTTATAGAATCGACATTTCCACGTGTAGCCATGCCCCGCCCATCTATAGCTACGCTCCACCAACACCACGCTCGTGTTGGGATCGATCGATCTCTGAACTCCATGACTATCAATTTACAGAAAACTATGCAGGTAAGTTGTTGAATATTTTGGAACTAATTTGACTGGGTGCCGTTGCTGCCTGCACCGAGTCCAATTACTTTCGAAATATTCAACAAAATGTTTATTAAATAGCAAAGGCATACAATTCGTACATCGTGTCGGATTATTAAGAGTTAAAGACGGGCCAAATAGAATCATTTCTGACGTACTAATTATGACATCATCCTACACGCCGCTTAGCTGATCATGACGTCATAGGATGCCAGATGATATATGGATATTCTGGAAAGGTGAATTATATCCGAATTCTTGAATCAAATCCTTTACTAATGGGCGGGGTGGGGGTTTAGATCTGCCACTCAAGTATCTGGCGTTAAAGACGGACTATTTCGAATCATTCATGGCGTCATGATTATGACGTCAGTATACACGTCACTTAGTTGATTATGACGGCATGTGATGGATGGATGGATAACCTTGGAAGGTCCATTGCCTGGGATTCTCACTTATAATCAACCTGGGTAAACAAGCTTCCAAACACCATACAGATCATTTGAAATTACTCTGTTCCTAGTAAAAACGATCACACATGCAGGCCTGTTATTTTAAGAAAATTGCGAAAATTCAACTTTGTCGATCAATTCTTACGTGAACTAGGCTAACATTTGGATACCGTTGTCGAGGTACTCAGATTAAAGGTATCACGTGGTTGATGTTCCTGTCTACGCATGCGCGCACCTTAACTCTTGTGTGATGGAAGAGTAATCGAGTTAACTGTGTACCACGCGATACTGTTATCCGATTATACGCTCGGCGTTCAGATATTCAATCAGCGTAATCCTAGGTCAGCGTGACGCTATAGTTAATAAAATTCTAATTAAATTAGGTCGTGGCACCACAAAAATACAGCAGTTATCATCATGTTCCTTTTTTGCCCCGCGGCCCGTTCTTCCTTATGTTCCCCTACGCGTGGATATTTTCAGCATAATTTGATTAGAACACTCTGTTGCCAATCCAATTATGCTCAAAATATTCAACAGCACATTTCTTACATTGTTTTCAAAATTGTACTGACTAACATGTTTCCGCTTTTGTTTTGGTAACATGGTATGCTAAAGCCGTGTTCTCACTGGCGAAGTAATTGGGAATAACGCCATACCTCAGCATTGCGTTACGCCGGTTAAAGGAAGGGAAAAGATGTTTATTGGTAATTAAATAAACTACCGTCGTTAAAAATGGAAATGAATCGGGATTATTTGCTCAAAGGCATTTACTAAATCTAGGAGCACTTAACTTGGAGCCAATTAGTGATCAAGCCGGTGCTTCTCACTCCGCCGTGTGTCAATTGTGTGCATTTATACTGCATAGGCCTACCTGAATATAACGAAAGCACACCTGAATATAGTTTTGTAATCGGTATGAATAGTATTCTCTATAGACGCCTATGTAGAGCGATTAACTCGCGATTAACCCACTACTGCTGATCCTCTTGAAAACGCTATATTTGAAAGTCACTTCTGACGTTTTCTGGTAGAAGCAACAGGTTTTGCTCAAAATGATTTCAAAATACAGTGCTAGTTTCCAAGGTCGTAATATGATGCCTACTGAATATTTTGACATTCGAGTGACCGAGGATAGACCCTGTCTCTGGAAACAACGGTTTTCAGACAAATTGTTTTAAAACTAGGCAGTATTTTACCTGCAGGACGCAGTGGCTAATCAGCTTAGAGCGAATATAACTGAGCTTATATGACCGGCTATAGCGGGTATTATTTATTCGCTCAGCGTACACCTTATGATTTTCGGACTCCGATCTCGGATTAAAAGATCGCTCGAATGATGCTAAGATTATAAACTGACACTTAGGTGATTATGCAGATATGCTGGGCCTAATTCTGAATGCAGAAGTTCCTCTCGTAGTTCGGGAAAGATGGTGTATCTTTCTTTATCACAGATTAGAACAACGCTTGATTGTAAATTTAACGAATATACTTTTTATTGAAATTCTAAAACTGTAACAAAATAAGAAAAATAAGTTGTATTGCAGACTAAAACTGACTATAACTTTACTTTTACAAACCAAATATCAATCGTTGATTGGTAATTTAAGAATTGCAAAGACTAACTTACTTGAAATACTGAGCGGATAATTACGGAATACGTACACTGATCTCAGGATTAACGGTTGGTAGAGTGATCCCGCAGCACTGTCGACTGCGCCTTATATAATTCAAAAGGGTGTTCATGACCATCGTCACGCAACAGGAACAAAAGAGGTAGTTCGGATTCTGATTGGTCAAGCCTCATTGCTCGCCCAATAGAACCCCCACAAACTCTCTTGAAGATGCGTGCGTCCGACTAGTTCTAACTAGTTCTCACTGGAAGCGTTTTGAAGGGTATATCACAACATCTTGTTGATATTGCGCCATACTGACGTCATGATGTTGTGATTCCATGCATAGTTTCATGTTGCTGTTTAGATTGACAGCTCGGTCACAGGCTTCTATCTGAATCCATAGGATTCGCTCACACATGGATTGTTAATTTAGGCCTTGGTAATATAACGGTCCCAGCACCACAGAATCTTATCACTCAGTGATTTCTGACCTAGCACGTACTGCGGATATGGTCACGGGAAATTCCGTAGCCCACGTATCCGTAGCCCAAGCATGTTAGTCAGCAGCACCTGACCAAGTTCGATTGTACTAGAGAACCGTTCATTTAACCACTGCTTCTACTCAAAATATTTCCAGTCATAAGTTCTCAAACATATCGTTTTGTCTGCAATATAACGATACATAACTTAAAAACAAAGTGCACTCTTCACTTCTAATTACGTACATGTTCAAAACACACGCGCGCACACACGCATACACACACGCACACACGCACATGACGCTTCCATGACACAGATGATATTTATAACTGAGATGATTTCATCCAAAATACTATTAAAAAGACTTAAAGGTCATATTTGGGGAAATCCCTTTTATGTACAATTTTGCAAGTATTTAAGGCATTATTGTATAGTAATTAATAACAAACCAGCTGTATGTGTCTAACATTCACCAAATATATAATATTAAGCCGCGAACTCGGCGTATGATCGAATACACGAAATTACGTTGATGACTTACCTCCCTTGATTTTGAGCTCTTCAGCGTCAATAATGACGTAATAGTGGAACAAGCTATTATACCGTAACGTTGAATACATGCAGCTTCGTTCAACCTCAGCAAGAAATAAGTACAGTTTGGTTGCATTTTCCCGATCAGGCAAAGATAAAAATAGATTTTTCAGGTCTTATGCCAATAAAAATAATAGAAAGTTATATGTTGATTGATCTTAACGGGACTTAACCCTAAATAAACAACTGATCATTTAGAGTCTAATGCGCGCTAGCGGAATGACAGTTTTTTGTTGCTGAATTAAATACGTGTGCCTACATAAAACAGACACACGTAGGTCAGCTGGATCGTTCTTATCTGTCTAAAACAAAAATTGTGTGAGATTTCAAGGCATTTTCTTTAATTCTGACATTTTTGCTGCGGCTACGTAGGTTACATGGTTTAGGCCTAGAGGGTGGGTGTGTAGTTTGAATCACGCAAAAATGGCAACAGCTACGAAAAACCAATGCGGCAGATTTTTCTCGGTTTTATGTTTCCATGCATGTTTGAGAACACGATTGCTTCAATGGCGATTTTGACTCGATGGAAATGTGCGTGAACAAAATTAGCCTGTGAATGACAAGATAATTTAATGTACAAGTGTGTGAGTTTTTAAAGCTTAGCATATACATATTCATCATTTTCGAGACCAACTGTTTGTAGGTTTTATCAGAAGCCCTTCTGGTTTTACCTAACACGCATAGGCCTGTGTTACAAGTAAGATTACAGTTGAATACGCGAAGAAAAATAATCGATATTACATGGCCGTAGCAATGGTTGGATGGTGGGGTGGGAGGTAATGGGGTGGAGAGGGTGGGGAGGGGGCTGCCAGTTGGGGAATCGACGGGCCTGCATATTTTCACGTGGATGCAAAGCATATTATTTTGAGAAATTACCACCGGGCTTACTGAAAATTACCACCGGGCGATAAAATAAGCATTCCGTGTGGTGGAAGCACATAAATAGTAGCAGATGAACGAATTCATAGGAAGACTGACATATCTCTTTAAGTTCATGCGGACGTCAATGAAAGCTTATAGTAAACAAACAATTTTGACAGTCTTCGACGCGTAAGCTATCCAACGTAAATGTGTGCACTGTTAATAAACGTAGGCCTATATCTAAATATGACAATTTAGTTCATCTTACCCACCTGTTATAAATTATTATTGTCACGTTTTTTGCACATCTTCACTCATATATGTGCTTTTTCAGTATATACGACAATTGTACACACTCAGGGCCAGCATTTGTCTCTAGTACGTAAACCTACAAATTACTCCAATAAAAGCTTTGGCGAGTGACGTTATGCGTCATTAGATTTATACGTCAGCTACATTACATTCAGTGGCAATGTGCAGGCCCGACCACGGGTATTTTGGCATAATCTTTGCAACTGAATGCAGTGTTATTTGCTTGTTCAAGTAGGTTATAATCACGTAGCCTATGAGAAGTCCACCCCCACCCCACCCCCACCCCCACATCCCCCACCCCGGCCACTCATTGCTGGCATAATATATATCCCTAAATGATATTGTAATCAATGCTTGTTAAAATTGATGTTTCAGATTGTCACAAATACTTTGGCTTAAGTCTACAGGAGATTTAATTATATAGGCCTATAAGATGTATCCAATATGGGCCTAGCTTTCTCCAGACATAGACTTAAACAAATCAATTGATTGCGATACCTTAGGAAAATTCGCAAATTCGGATCTACCGGTGGATTGCATTTGGTTTGTGTGTGTGCGCATGCTTACGTGCTTGCATGTATGTGGTGGGTGGGGTGGTGGTTGGGGTGGGGGGGGGGGGGGGGTGGGGGGGGGGGGGGGGGGGTAGAGATACATCTGGAAAATCATATCACATTCTGCTGAATTATAGGCGCAGTTTGGATACAAAATAGATATATTGTTTATCAAATGGAATGCAGGAAATGACTTCGCATAGCATCAGAATTTTCAGGGAGAAGAACCAGCCCACCCATATCTCCCCAAACCGCCATTTGGAGGGGGCACGCCCTCGCTCACAGCCCTCTCCAATATTGGACTAACTCAATAATAAAATCCTAGATCTGCGCTTGACGGCCATCCCACCAATACTGGCTGTAGCAAGATATAGTGTCTTAAAAATACAGAATCACACTGAGATATTTTCCCGAAGCAGATCTTATCTAAAAAGGGGGTTTTCGTGACAGAGATATTCATATTTAAATATGGCATCGACGCTATTATAAACTTCTGACTAATGTCTACCGGGAATATCATTGAGATCATTGCCTATTTCAAAATTCATTGCTAAATACAATAGAATGGAAAAGTTACCCTGGTTAAACAGTGTTGCCTATATTGCTTTGCTTAGTGGTTGTTCCACTATGACGTCACAGCTGCTTGGAATTCAAGGGAGGTAATTCATGACGCGATATTCTAAGACTATGTACGTTATCGGCAATAAATATAAAAATATGCCATGTATTAGCAAATTGATAACAGCTATATGATTTGGAAGGACTGGACATATTATAATGTCTTAAAATACACTCTCCATATATGACCTTTAACAATTTAGTATATTTGTTACGTCAATGTTCGTTATGTTCAGTACTGGTGTCATTTTGGTATATCGGTGCTCATGGGCCATAATGGGCCTGTAGTGCCATCCATATCCGCTATATGTACATCGGCTGGAGTTTAACACATACACCCCATTTGAAAGTTTCTGTTCTACCATTCTCTTTCCCATGAAATGCATTTTAACATTCTCCCCAAAACTTTGCAGTACGATTCCCGTATAATGTCCCTTGAATAATTTGCTGCTAGTATCATTGGATAGGGACAGCTCGATTTTACATGCGGAACTGGTAGTGTTTGTCAACATACTGACAATGCAGGGAATGTGGCTAGCATCGATTTGTAGATTACCCTCACACACCCGTGGATGAGAGAAAATGGAGGAGAACTCGTTCGATGACTGATAGGTTGGCTTTTCAGTCTCAGAGAACGTGTGTCGTAAATCTGTTCCATAAAGCAAAGTCAGACTATTATTCAAATCTGATATCAGCTACAGCAGATCAGAAAGAACTATTTAAGGTGATAGATGAGCTTCTTCATAGGAAAGCAAAACCCAAACTGCCGAAACATAGTGATACTGCTACCTTAGTGAACACGTTCAACACATTCTTCTCTGAGAAGATTGCCACCATTCGCAAAAACCTTGACAGCGTACCCCCTGTTGCAGTGCACGACGAAGAACTATACCTTCCACCGGATCTAGAAATTTTCCGTCCAACAACCGAGGAGGAAATCTCTAAAATCATTATGTCCTCGCCAAGCAAGACTTGTTCGCTCGATCCGATACCAACTACAATAGTTAAGCACCATCTTCAAATCCTTGCACCGATAATCACAAAAATCGTGAATGTGTCCTTAGCTGATGGAGTTTTTCCACCTCTCATGAAAAATGCCTTAGTGACCCCGTTGCTCAAAAAGCCATCATTGGACTTGGATACCCTTAATAATTACCGACCAGTTTCCAACCTTTCATTCTCGTCTAAGCTTGTAGAAAAGGTCGTGGCAGATCGTATATCTAAGCATATGCAGCAGTACCAACTGGCTGAAAAATTTCAGTCAGCCTATACAGAGCACCATGGAACAGAAACCGCCCTGGTCAGGGTCCAGAATGACATTCTGCGCGCATTAGACAATCACAATGTAGTGTTCCTGGTTTTACTCGATCTCTCTGCCGCGTTCGATACGATCGATCATGAAATTTTAATCACGCGATTGAACAAAAGCATAGGCATAACTGGAACGGCCTTATCATGGGTAAGGTCCTACCTCACAGACAGACACCAAGCTGTGACTATCTCCAACTCCTCCAGCGCTAGTGTCCTGTTAGAGTACGGTGTACCGCATGGCTCAGTTCTCGGTCCGAAGTTTTTCACTCTGTACTCGGCACCTATTGTAAACATTGCGAAACAACATAATCTCCAGATCCACATGTATGCGGATGATACGTAGCTTTACCTGACATTCCAACCCAACGTGCATACAAACGAGACCATGGCTCTTGAACAAGTACGGAATTGTGTTGCAGACATTAGTCAGTGGATGACATTTAACAAGCTTAGACTAAACCCAGACAAAACCGAGTTCCTCATGATTTCGACAAAACATCAACGTGGTAAGGTTCATACTACCGAAGTCCAACTAGTAAACAGTCTGATTACGGCAAATCCATCGGCCAGAAATTTAGGTGTAATATTTGATCAGTTTATGGATATGGATGCGCAGGTAACATCTATTTGCAAAGCGGCATATTACCATCTAAGAAACATTAATTCAATAAGAACTGTTTTAACACATCAAACAACAGAAACGCTTATCCATGCATTTATAACATCACGTCTGGATAATGGTAACTGCCTACTATATGGTATAACGGCAAAGTCACTGAACAAGTTACAACAGGTTCAAAATTCTGCTTGAAACGCCTCCACTGGCTACCTGTCAGTCAACGAATTGACTTCAAACTTATCCTCCTAACATGGAAATGCATGCACAATGAAGCTCCAGAATACATGAAGGATCTCATTATGCCCCACCATCCGCACCGTGCTCTTCGCTCTACAGATCAACACCTGCTAAACATTCCACGAACCAATTTGGAATACCCTACCACTGGATATTAAAACGATAAGCTCTAGGGAGAAATTTAAAGAAAGACTAAAAACACATATGTAGCGAAGCGCCTTTGAAAATTAGTCAAATTGATAAATGGCGCTATACAAATGCTGTATTATTATTATTATTTATTAAAATCCCACCATGTATGTGTATCTAGTCCGACGCTAGACACTGATAGTTTGACTGGGACGAAATGGCCAGGGGCATTCAATGGTACTGGCCAGGGATGGATACCATGCTCCGCATATTTCCCATCTCAATCAACGGAAGCACAGCCATAAAATGTAATGAGGTGGGGGTCTTTCCATAAGGGCCACACAATAACATTATGATAATACCAGTGAAAATGGTCTATTAAGTTTACGCCTGTATTGACTTGTTTGCCTACATCAGATAAGTCTAAAGGGCTAAATAACTCTTCAGTCAGTCTTCCTAGTTCAAGAGATGCCATCCTCCAGCGGAACGTCATTGTCATTCGGCGATACTCATTGGCAACACCTTCAACAGAGTCAATCACCTGACCTATTCGTACTAGGGTAAACATGTGTTGATTCCAAATTTTTTGACTGGCCGTAAAATTATTTACTACGTCGGTCACATTTCGTACCACATTTGATAAGTCATTGATTCGATCTCTATTAGTGTTAATGTCGGAGTAGAGATGTCGTACGTGTGATGTCAACTGGTTACTGTAGTGTATTCATTAATTAACTTTTAACATGGATACTTTAACAATTCCTTTTAATTATTCTATGTCTCTGCTAGTCTCTACTCCAAATAGAGATGAGGCTATGTCGCCTACAAAATTCAGAAGACCACGTCGTTGTCTAGAAAAAGAAACGCCATTCGTCAACAGGCTTACAGCTGCATTTTTTACATGTTGAAGTCGATTCAGAAGACTAACTGAGTCATGTGAGGACAGTATCGTTTTCGATTTAGCAATTTAGATTACTTCGTCTATGGACTTAATGTGGTAATCAAACCTGGCTGGTAGCCGGGGAGCAGAGGTAGAAATAAGAATGGTCCATTCGGCTCTAATAACTGAAATAGGAACATGACGAGTAATCAATATGCCATTTTTGATTTTCTGAATGTCAGGCGATGTTATTCCACCAACATCAGGAAAAATAAAAAATGCCGATAGTATTATCATACTGGCATATAACATAAACAGAGACATCACAGGAAAATTTCTAAGCATATATAATATTATGATGTTGACAGCATATTACATATACGGTTCTCATAAATGATATATATGTAAATCACGATGACACTGCCGTGACATAGAAGATATTTATAACCGAGATGAGTTCATCCAAAATACTATTAAAAAGACGTAACAGAAGATTTGGGCTTCAGGCTCGCCCGGTCAAGAGGTCATATGCAAAAAATGCTCAAGGCGGGAACTGGCAATATTGAGGCTAGCTACTTACTCAAGATCCCCAGATCCGAATCCGGATATCTACAACCTGAGCATGGGTCCAACTTCTTCACTCTTGGTTCCAGGTAGAATGCTATACATGGTATTTAGCTGCTTTTTTCTAATTATTCTGACTTATTTATGGTTTTCACTGGTGCGTATAGGTTTATTATTATCTAAACCTGTCATTCAAGAGAATATGTTAGTTCCCTGTTCCTTTCCTTTAATCATGAATAGCGCCATATAGTCCATGGGCATATATATGCTATCTTTTCAAGGTGTGTGGTATTTTTGGGTATATTCTTGACAATTATCTTTAAACATATGTGGAACCATCCGTGATTATTAATATAATGGTTGCCAGTTTTTTAATTAATATTTTGGGCCCCCAATTTGAATTTCAAAATGTCGGCCTTTAATCACCCAGTTTCTAGGAGGTTGCCGAACTGAGGTGTTGCAAAAATATAATTCCAGAAGATATGGACACAATATCGATGATCGATTGATTGTCAAATGTTGCTTTAAGGTGACACATTCTGGATACCCCTAAGACACAACAAATGTATGAACTAGCAATATAAATGTTGTTTGACAAACGTCCTACTTCGATACTTTCCCTTCAATCGTCTTCTAGATCTTGGCCAATCATTACTGGTGTAATGTTCGAACAAGTCTCTTCTTCTCCGCCACATTTACAAAGTTCGCTACAGATCAGTGAGACCACATTGTTTCCTCTGCATGAACATCTTCTCGAACACCTGGATTTGTGACATTAAATCTGACGAGTTGTAGCACTGAACGAGGAGCTGCTGCAACCTGACACAGAACTGTTATAAGTTTACCACTTTGCTCTGGCCATCCCAAGATCAGAGGGTCACGATAAGATGGGTCCAATACCATATCCTGGTGCCAGATATATATGCATGCTCCGCGGGTCGGTGGCAATTTGTCAACACCTTCCCCATCTTTAAACTGCTTAAATAGAAACCAGACGAGCACTGGTAAGCTCTTTGAAAATTTTGAAATTCTTGACAGCCATCAAATCCTGCACTCCTCCCATTCTAGCAATTGCATGACATGTCTTCACTACATCAATGAACTCGGTAGGCTGTGTAGATGCTTGAGTAGTATCTTTCTGTACCAGCTCTTCAAGGAGCTTAGCCACAGCACGTTTGTCGGTAGTTGGATGAATCGATCCATCTGGTTCCATGAGAAATTTGCTGGTGTAGGCAAACTCATGCACCCTAATAATCTCTTCCAGATTAACACTTTCTCGAGATGACCTGCCAATAACCAGCAATCTGGCAAAGAGTGATGCAGTTGCTTTCAAGCTTAAGATCCAATGTACAATTCGAGTTCTTTCAGAGCATATGTCCATGACTTCTGTTCTGCTAGTGGTATTTACAAGTTGGTCTAACCCATCAGCAAGGCATGCCAGCTCCGGAGCAGTGAGACAAAACTTCAGTAACGTTGCTGGATATGTTGTTATTCCAGAGATCCCTCCATGACCTTTTGGTGATTTGTTGAGATGTTCCATCGGCTGGTCAATACCAATCAGTGTAACAGTGTTACTGGTATTTACTCCGAAATCCCCATTCATGAAACTCTGCCATAATGGACCTTTCCATTTTTGGCTATGGCCCGCCCATCACTAGCTAAGCTCCACCCACACCTCGCCGTGTTTGAATTGATCGATCCCCGAATGCCCTAGCTATCAATTTCCTGAAAACTATACAGGGAAGCTGTTGAATATTTTGTAACTAATTTGACTGGGTGCTGTTGCTGCCTATGGCAGCAACAGCGTCTAGTCAAATTAGTTTCAAAATATTCAACAGAATATTTATTAAATAGTAAAAGCAAACAATTTTTACAACAAGGCATAGACCGTCTTCAAATATGCGTTCGTGACGTACTTATCGACATTATTCATGACGTCATCCATTATGATGTCATTCTACACACCGCGTAGATGATTATGACGTCATATGATGGGTACATACTCCGGAAAGGTGAATTCTGGCTCTGAACTGTTGATGGCATCCATGCGTGCGATGAACCTGGGATGTTTTGAACATAACCTTCTTGTGTTTGTAAGAAAAATGGAACTAATTTTAATTCCTGTTTTCTTATTGAACGATTCTTTCCACAAATGGATAAATCCATCTCTAGCCATGCCATGCCCCGCCCAGTTATGGATAAGCTCCGCCCACTTCCTACGTATGTTGGAATCGAGTTATACACGTTGAACCCTAAATTACTAGAATCCCAATAGAACTTTCCAGTTTCTTCATCCATCATATGACGTCATAATCAACTATGTGACGTATATGATGACGTAGATAAGTATGTCACGAACACATAATTGAACCCGGACTAAATGTTGTTTTACGAATTGTATGTCTTTACTATTTAATAATGATGCGGGTGAATATTTTGAAAATAATTTGATTGTATGTTGTTGTTGCCTATGGCAACAACAGCGCCCAGTCACATTAGTTTCAAAATATTCAACAGCTTACCAGCATAGTTTTCTGGAAATTGATTGTCATGGAGTTCAAGGACCGATCTATCAAAATTAAATTTTCAAAAACAGTTTTCTCCTGGGCTGCAACTGGACATTTCTCAAAGGAAGTGGTTGCGCCAGTTTTTGCTATGACCCGCTCACCCCTAGCTAAACTCCACCATCGTTTTGGCCGTGTTGGGATCGATCGATCCTTGTACTACATGAATCTCAATTTTCAGAATATACAGGTAAGCTGCAACAGCACCCTATCAAATTAGTTTCAATATATTCAACATAATGTTTATTAAATAGTAAAATACAATTCGTATAACATGGTGAACTATTAAGCGTTTATAACGGACTATATTGCCGTATTCATGACGCAATTGATTATGACATCACGAGTTCTATCATCTGATGGGATATAGTCAATAATATTGGGGAAAGTTCCATACGATCAACCCCCCCCCCCCCACCCCACCCCCCCCCCCCCCCCCCCCCCCGGTGTCAATACTGGGTATGCCGCTAGAGATGGAATATGCTGACGATGTGGACTTCATGGACGAGGAAAAGAAATCCCTTGCCGAACTTCTCCCAATACCTGCAAGCAAATTCAAATTTGAGAATCTCTTTATGAATGAATCCAAAACAGAGTTCACCCACATATGCCTATCTACAGAGAATGAGACTAAAGAAAGTGGCGATCCACTTCGTGGCGGCGAACCATGGAGGAAAAGTAAAATCCTGGGCTCACTGCTTTGCAATAGTGCGGACATTGCTGCACGCTGCGTCATGTGGAACATAGCTTTCCAGTCCTGCTGGAAATTATGGATTCCTAGATCAAGGATGCCCTTGATTAAAAGAATACGCTTATACAATGCAACCGGCGTATCGTTGATGCTGTATAATTGTAAAAGCTGGACTGCTCCAAAGCCAGCTCTAGACAAACTCGATGCCTGCCACCGCAAACACCTACACACCATCAATGGACACCGTTGGCTCGACAGCATAACTTCCAACGATTCACTATACAAGATGTGTACTACGTCGCCGCTGTCTGTAAAAGTCGCCCAGAAAAGGTGGCCAATGGTTGTCCATGTGCTAACGATGCCAGAAGAGACATCAGCACAGAGAGCCATGGAATTCGCCCTACTCGGGGCCAGCAAATACAACACCAGGAGAGGACACCATTGCATAAATCTGCTAAGCGTGCTACGAGGTGACCTCAAGAAAGCAGGACTCGTTACACTCAAGTCAAAAGTGGGCTTCAGGAAACTAAAGATTTCGGCTGAGGACAAGACACAGTGAGAAAAAGCGAAGAAGGAGTGATTGCAGCTGTAGAATGTTTCTACTACTACAGCCGCAGAATACAGGAATCATACATACATATAATTGTAAATAAAAGGGGTTTGCTATGCTTAACTGAATACTCGGTATTAACGTATCAAATTAAGTAGATGTGAATAGGATCTCCATATATCTGTCTATATATTAGTGGAGGAAGTCTTAATTTTTTCAGCCGGTTTTCGTATGGCGTGTTTCATAGACCTCGAACCAGTTTAGCACCTCGTGGTTTTAACTTTTGCAAGCTGCTCTGCAAGTTTCCATGTATATGGGGACTAACCAGACTGAAGTACCCCACGCCCCCACGCCCCCACGCCCCCACCCAGCTTTGGCGAATTATACATTGAAGCAGTAGTTTTAAAATGACTAGATTGAAGTTCTGAAATGGTCTCCAATCAAATTGGTCATTTTGTGGGCTTTAGAGACTATGTTTTGTATGTGATTTTCAAATGTTAGCCTCAGTTTATGTTTATTAATAAGCCTAGATCATTGAGTACAAGTTATTTGTGCAATGTTATGAATTCATTGTTTTCATGCATATTGTAGGTTGCTATGCTCTGACGTTGATGGGGGACAATGTGCATCACTGAGCATAATTTTTGAAGTTGGATTTTAACTGCCATATATGGGACTATTTTAACTAATAATTATGTCGGATTATTCTGTAGTTATTATCGCAAATGGACCTTTCCACTTCATCCATCTAACATATAACGGCATAGCCAATTACGTGACGTTTAGGATGACGGCATAATCAATGACCTCCTGAATGGCATAATTAAGTTCATCACCAACGCATAATTATGGACTAAAAAGTGTTGTTGTACGAATTGTATATTTTTACTATTTTATAAGCATGCTGCTGAATATTTTGAAACAGCACCCAGTCAAATTAGTTTCGAAATATTCAACAGCTGGCCTGTATAGATTTCTGGAAATTGATAGTGAGGTATGTCAATACAGAGATATATTAGAATCAGCATGTCCTGGAATATCATTGATGAATATGATAAAAAGGAGAGGATCGAGTACGCTTCCTTGCGGGACCACACTTTCAACCCGGGTACATTCAGAGGCTGCGCCACTGACCATAACTATATACATTGTTTCTATTATAAATAATTTGATACGAAATGAAATAAAATGTTTATTTACACCCCAGACCATATCATAGTGGAATATGGGGATTTACATAATTGTTATATGGAGGAGGTACACAGTATATCTTTACAGTTAAATTTTGACTTTTTACAAGATACAGTATACATATATGCCATATATCCTGATAATTATTATTATCATTATCGTTGTTGTTGTTGTTGTTGTTGTTGTTGTTGTTGTTGTTGCTGCTGTTGTTGGTGTTGTTGTTATTATTATTGTCGTCGTCGTCGTCGTCGTCGTCGTCCCACGTTTTGGTGTTGTGGTCGATGCAGCTGTTGATGTTATTGTTGATGTTGTTGTTGTTGTTGTTGTCTTTCTTTTGTTGTTGTTGTTGTTGGTGGTGGTGGTGGTGGTGGTTGTGGTGGTGGCGGTGGTGGTGGTGGTGTTGGTGATGTTGCTGTTGTTGTTGTATTTGTTGTTGTTGTTGTTGTTTTTGTTCTTCTTCTTCTTCTTGTTTTTATTTTGTTGTCCTTGTCGTTGGTGTTCTTGTTGTTTTCGCCATCGTTGTTGTTGCTTTTGTATTGTTGATGTTGTTATTGTCGGTTAACGTCGTCGTCTTGTATTCGTCGTCATCATCATTGTCCTTATCATCATCATCGTCATTGTCCTCCTCCTCCTCCTCCTCCTCCTCATCGTTGTTGTTGTGGTATTGTTCTTAGCGAACAGTGATATTCACATCGATAGAATTTTATTTTACGCTGTTTAACTTGTATAGATATTGATAGCTCGCCTGTTTCCCCTAGCAACATTTACTTTGGTGTGATCAGTTAAACCATTAAAATATGTCTGATAAAATCCAGTTGATCGCAGCATTCAATTCCTACTACTTCTGAGCCATAAAGTAGGATCGGGTCTATTAGTTGGTGAAGCAATTTTAATTGACAATCTCGGGGCTTACCGGTTATACCATGTTCATTTATCTTCTGCATCGCCCGTTCATATGTGTTGTTAGAGTTGAATGCCTTTTGAAAATCCGGATATATTATATCAATTGCATTTTATCATCTAGTAGTTTGACCAGTCTAGCGTCTTCCTGGATTATACTGGGCGTACATTATCCACACGTGCATTAGAAAGGTATGCAGTAATAGCTTCCAGCATAAACCAGTATCAACTTTAAATCCAGTTAGTCTAAAACGATTTTAATCGTCTGAAATTGTTCCTCAGATTGTAACTGTTATCTCCGTCATTAGGCGCATTTTCAGGACCGCCACGACTATGACATCGCGGGATGCTGTAATGAATAAAATCTCGCCTTCACACCCACCCCAACCAAAACATTTGACAGAAAAAAATTCAATGGATAAAAATGAAATAAATTAACAACCAACTGAGTGGTACATATTTACCCACTGAGATACAAGAGGTGCCGTCTGAGAGTGCGTAGATTTCACCGCCAACACACACAATTTGGTTTAGCCACATGCAACACACTCCCTTCACAAATCATGGGTCCGTCTCAGACCGAAAATGTAAATGATAATTATTATTTTTAATCCGGGTATGATTGATAACATATTTCAGGCATGGAGATAATTATATTGACAACATCTATCATTGTTTATAACAATCGATATTCCCGTATGCATCCCAATTTCAAGACAAATACACAGGAAATATGTTTGCCTTTAGCAGCAACAGTTCCCAGTCAAATTAATTTCAAAATTATTTAATTTCAAAATATCGATCAGAATATTTCTTACATGGTCGTGACGCATTTGGTGTTTCTGGCCTACAATATAGATAAATGTATCAGATGAGACTTAAACGTATACCAAGCGGACAGAATGGATCCATAATATTAAATAGGCTTACATCTATTGTATGCTAAAGTATGTATACCGTTAATGTAGCGACAACTTGCAGTCGAAACATTTCCAAATTCTCACCAGCCGTCATACTATTAGGTTTTTATAATTCGTGCCACATAAACAAATATACTAATGGACACATCAAATAATCTAACCTGGCATCGAATAACACTAATCGTATATTTGTAATTTTGCGATTACATACATATTAATTATTTACAAATTATGGCGAGAATTCGTTATACTAATCAGAAGATATAAAATCATGTCCGCATTATTAAGCTGTCTTCCTGCAGGCTTATTGGGATAATGAAGCAATACTTAAAATTTCCATTACTGCGACCACTACTGTTAATGCAGCTATTGCCACTGTTACTACCGCTGGTGCCGCAATTGCTGCTATTTCTACTGCTGCTGCTACTGCCGCTTCTACTACTACTACTACTACTACTACTACTACTACTACTACTACTACTGCTACTACTACTACTACTACTACTACTACTACTACTACTACTACTACTACTACTGCTACTACAACAATAACAACAACAACAACTACTACTACTACTACTACTACTACTACTACTACTACTACTATTACTACCACTACTCTTTTTCTTTTTTCTGGTAGCACGATCAATGGATCGTGTGGAAATCTATAGTACCCAAAAATATACCGACTGAAAAGAACATTAAACATAGGATAAATCAAGAGAACAAACGATTATATTAGATATGGGTATAAATAAACAATAACTATATGACGGTCCAGCCATTAATCTAAAATTTCAAAACAGCTTGAGGTTTCGTTTTAAAAGTTCCAAGCAAATAGCTCAACAGCATACCATCAAAAATTACAAACGCTCAGGCGAGCATAGGCTGAGAAATAAATACAGCGATCGTCGTATTTAAGACAGGCAGTCAACCGGGAATAAATCAATTAATAATCAATATTCCTCAGGATAATTTATAAAAAGTAAACACCAAGATATTACTCTGCGCTCAGTGAGGCGATAATATAACCTACATAGTTGAAGTGGTTTCAAATTTAACAAACGATTTATAACATTTCAATTTACTTTGAAAGACAAATTCCATAATTATCCCGGTACAAACACACATCTGTGTACACAGGCTAAATATTTACAACCTATTATTAGGAGGCGACTTAGATTGAATGTTAAAGTGATTTTAGTCGAATGTAATTTACTTTTGGCTTCCATTTCTAAAATAACCCCGGAACAAACTTTAATAATAAAACCACTGGCATATAGATCAGCTATTTATTTAACTGCCACATAGAAGATGGCCTAACCCGTTCAAGTGACCCCTTGACTTTTGGGACTCGTTTTAACCCCTTCAGCGCCAAACCTCTTAGCTTTTATGATAAAATCATAATCTGATTAGCGGTGAGTTTTGGAGCATATGTGTGTGCTAAAGCCATTGCTGCGTGAAGTGGATGATGTTGCTTTACACAGCAACATCCCAAACTCACGCACTGAAACCCACTGATACTGCATGTGAATGATCGCATGATAATTCCAGACAAATACAACGATTACAAACGTGATTGTGGTTAAAATTAACCAACTAATCACATCCACATATTAATACACAAGACACATATTAAAAATGTTGCTAACACATGTGTGAATCGTAATCAGATAGAATACACCAAAACACACCTCTTGTTAGTCATGGCGGATTTTTAATGACAAGATGCTCATTTTCAAGCCATACTAGGCCTCCTCTGTACTATATATTTTTAAGGGTTTCTATCTTCTGACTGTGTATATACTTATAAAATTCACCTCTTATGTTATGCGATAGTAATCCATCAAATATCGCATTCAAAGTCTTCAAATGATCCACTGTAGGGCAAATGTTACTGTCAAATATAAGTGAACAGCGCTGCTTCCAAATTTTCCAAACACCAATGCTTAAGCAGCAAATGTTGATTGTCTTATCATTCTTCAACATGCCGTTTTCTAATGCGGGGAAATAGAATTTTGTGACTCGTTAGATCAGTTCTAGGCACATAGAGGTGTGATACTGTCTACTCTGCATATGCCCAGAACTGTCACAGGACAATCACTAAACAAATGTACTAACGTTTCTTCGGAATTTTTACAAAATACGCATTTGTTCTCCTCCTAAGTACTCATATTTACCTTACCCATAAGGTGTTTGAGCCAAAATCTCCTGTGAGTTAATGTCCAGACTAAATCTGTTGTCTGCTTCGGTATATTGGGCAAATGTACATTGTTCCATACCAATTTCCGATTTGTAATGTTGAATCCATACCGTTTTCATGACACTATACATTTTGTATGGCTAAGCCGGGGTTCTCTCAGCAATGATTACCAATCCCTTGCTGTCATGTGACAGGAAAATTATTTATTATTGTACATTAGCTTCAAAATCAGAATTGGATCCAGCAAAATTTGTCGTGTCATCATATTACTGAGACACTTTTATGGGTCTGTTCACCACCTCAATTTCAAGGCCTTTGAAAACATGGTCTTCGCTAATGGTCGACCCTAAGGACGCCATCGCTATTATGAACAATAAAGGGGACAGTAAACACGATATTTACTAGCGGTATTATCATATATGATATCAATCCATTTGATGAAATTTGGACCTAGACCAAAGTGACTGAGTGATTTGCCTCACACCGCGTCTTAAAATTACTGGTTGGCTAATATAATTATTAACAAGATAGTTCCTACTGGTATTATTATATAAGATATGAATCCATTTTGATAAAATTTGGACCCAAACCAATATGACTGAGTGATTTGAAAAGAAAATTCCACTCAAGTCTATTAAAGGCCTTTTCGTTATCTAATCCAATGATAGTGTCTGAAATATTCCCTTTTTCTACCAAGTGCAGGGTGTCTCTAATTAAAAAGACATTTGTTAAAATCTACCGGAATAGAGCAGGTTTGGTCTGCGTGGATGACTTCATCCAAGACATTTGAGAGCCTATCGCAAGAGCTTTCGAAATCATTTTGTAATTTATGCATAGAAGTGAAATGGGTCTGTAATTTGTTAGTAAACCACGATCTCCTTTTAAAATAATAAGTCTCACATAAACTTGATACAGTGTAAGGGGAAGCTTCTCTTGTGAAAAAATCTCGTGCGCAACTTTAACAAATTTGGCTCCTAAAAGATACCTAAACGTCTGATAAAACTCAATACTAAGGCCATCACCCCCTGGTGCTTTGCCCGTTTTCATGTTTTTAGAGCCAAACCCAAATCATCTAATGTTAATGTTGCATTGCAGAAATTACTGCTCGCTTCCGAGAAAGCATCCTTAACATTAGCCAACATCTCAGATGACTTTCCTTATCACTTTTATCTGAGGTGTATAAGACCTGATAATATGTCTCAACCGTGTCCATGATTTCATGTTGAGATGAACATTTCTGATTGTTGTTATCATCTAAGCACCTAATTAACTTATCAACGCCTCTTGCTTTCTCGAGATTGAAAATAATTTTGTGGCGTTTTCCCCTTCGATATACATCTGTGCCCTACTTCTAGCTATTGCACCCTTAGCTTTATGTTTCTCAATCTCATAAAGTTTAGATCTTATATCATTGAGCTGTTCCGTAAGGTGAATATCACCGTTTGCAACGTTGCCAGTTAACAATGTTAATAAGCGTTCAACGGCTTTAGCATTTCGCTTGCGCTTTTCGGATCGAATACTGCTTGGGGATATCTGCAAAGCCCTTTTTAACATCTTCCCACCATGATATAAAATTCTCATGTGAATGTTGGTTCCGAAGCTTTAAATTCCCAGAAACTTTTAATGCAACGATGATATTTTGAATCCTCTAAAAGCGAATTGTTCAATTTCCAGAAGCCGGGACCACGCCTTATCCAATATGCATTATCTAAGCCGATGAAAAACATAGCACGGTTAGAAAATGTGACAGGATACATCCCAGTACTTATTAGATCCCCTCTCAAAGACCTATTGATAATTCAGATAACATCATAATGGGTGTTGATTTTAATTGTGTTATGGATGCAAGGAGTTCACTTTCTGCTTCCAGTGACACATCGCACCTTCGATTAAAATTAATTTGTGATACAGAACATTTTTAGACTATTATCGCATCTTATATCCTCAAGAATGGATCTTTACATGACACTCCGCCAATGGACAAAATTCTATCGATTCGAGAGGAATTTTGTCCATTGGCGGAGTGTCATGTAAAGACATGAAAAAAAATGTTCTGTATCATAAATTAATTTTAATCGAAGGTGCGATGTGTCACTGTAAGCAGAAAATGAACTCCTGTCCCGTCTTGCATCCATAACACAATTAAAATCAACACCCATTATGATGTTATCTGAATTATCACTAATCACAGAGGAAAGGTCAGATAAAGATTGACATCTCTGTGTATGGAAAGCTGGTGCATAAACAGACAACAGTGTATAAACTGATCCCGCCATATCAACAACGACCTTAACTCAACGTCCACCTGTGTCTGACAATGAATTAATAATAGTTACAGAACTTAAATATTTAGACAGGAACAAGATAGCAGCACCTGCACTTGGTTCAGTGGCGACTGAATAAAATAATTCCCCATTTGACAAATGTTTAAATTTCTCTAAAACACCTGGGCATTGTATCTTTGCATGATAAAATCAATATTCTTGTCTTTCAAATCTGCAAGCAACCCCCGTTGTTTAATTGCATCATTTAATCCTATGCAGTTGAGTGTGCATATTAGCATCATTAATAAGAAATTTTGCAAACCCGCCATTTCTTAATTGGATTTGTTTTTTCTTGTTAAGATTTTTTTCGCCCACTTGCCGAACTTCTCATTAAACTCAGATTGCTTTAAATCAACAATTTTAAGTTGCCGATATCTCGATATGTCAGAGTCAGTACGCGAATGTCGATACTTCACACCCTCTTTGGTGATGTAGGAATCAACACGTGTCCTGTTTCTGACCGATAAATGGCCATTACACTGCTCTGAGAAGCCTGTGTATTAACAGAAGTATCAGACTCTGCAAAGGATACACCGTCATCATAGCTAAAAGACATGTTGAGAATCTTCTAATTCATGATCAGAACTAGAATCATCCTTTTGACGCTTCAGTGTGGATTTGTTCTTGACATTGTTAGCCTCCTTATCATTGATATTTTCTAACTTTTTGCCATCTACAAAGTCGAGCGTGATCTCTTTCCAATCATTTAGCGTGTCAGTTAATGTTAGTAGATTGTCTAACATTGAACTATCAGCACCTTCAGTAGACTGCGATCTGAGTTTAGTTTGGTGGCAGACTGTCTGTATCAGAGATTGCATCCTCATCCCTAGTAGTGGGTGCAGGCGTCAGGGTCAAACATTCCCCTAACACTTCAATTGAGTCAGACGTGACAGCGACAGGGTTGGATAGCTGGTGAGTTTCCACCACAGTGACTGATTCAGGCACTTGGCATGTTTTATGTTCGGTCGCATCCGTGCTTCGCCAACATGCTTGTTTATTTACTGCCTGTGGACAGCGCCATTTATAATGGTCCGTGGCGCCACAAATCAGGCATTTGTCCTTCTGTGGGCATGCACTGGCCAAATGTTCAGCGTTGTCACATATCCGACACGTCTTAACCTGTCCCCCTAAACCACACTGGCAAGAAAAAAATGTATTGTCAATGTGCAGTGTCTGGAAGCGGCTTGACAATATTCTTCATCCAAACCTGCCGGATCCCATTCTTTAATGATCTATCAAACTGGTAGGTTTCATTTTCAATAGAAACTACCAGGCTATAATTAGCAAATTCTGAGCTAATCCGATCATTCAGGATTTCTAAGGGACCATTCACTTTAACCAACAACCTGTTGGTATCTACCTCTTGGATCTTACAGGCTTCCCCATTCACAACCAACCCATCTTCTAATAATTTTTCCTAATTTGCCAGAGGTTTCTCCTGATGTTAATTAGCCCCTTCAATACATGTGGCCCAGTGCCGATGGCATCTTTTAAGCCGTGATATACGTCAACGGCGCCCACATTCCATCCATTAGTTATCAAGCGAAGGCTTATTAAATGCTTATACCGACTTCACATAATTCAAAACATCAGGTCAAGATGACCTCAGTACAACGCTCAATAAAACGCACGAGCGCCTGGCCAGCAGGTAAAAATAACAATCGCCAGCTGGCATCCAAATTGGCCAACCGTAAAAGAGCCATTGTTGAAGTAATCGGACCAATGAACCCGTATGAACTAAACTTGGACAATACAGACCGAGAGACGAACAAGACAATAATAATAATAATAATAATAATAATAATAATAATAATAATAATAATAATAATAATAATAATAATAATAATAATAATAATAATAATAATAATAATAATAATCTTTATTTAAAGAGGGTAAATCTTCAGTAGCCTGATTTTGCAGAGGTCCTCGCAGGAACATATATACACATATATAACTATATACATTATATTACATTTATATACACTCAGTCACACACTCGCTAGCACATATGAGTACTCGCTCGCAAGACCATCCATTCATTCGGTCGCTCACTTACTAACTCGCTCGCTTGCACGCTCGTTCAAACGCACGTTTGCTCACACGCCGGCACACTCATTCACATGCTCGTTCGCTCATACACTCGCTCGCTCGCCCACTAACCCACTCGCCAGCACGTACGTGCATTCGCTCCCAAGCTCATTCATTCGCGCACTCACTCAATTACTGACTCGCTTACTCGCACGCTCGCCCACACGCACGTTTTCTCACACGTTCACACGCGCAGTCGGAAGCTCATTTGCCCGCTCGCTCGGCCGCCCAATCGGCCGCACATTCGCTAGTATTTCAGTAAGTCGCCCACTCACTTACTGACTTGCTCCCCGCACGCTTTCTCGCACGTATGTTTTCTTACACACGGGCACGTTCATTCGCATGCACATTCACTCATAAGCTCGCTCACTCGCCCGCTCATACGTGCACTCATTCGCCCACTTACTCCCTTACCACCTCAAACCTAAGCTCACTCACTCACACACATGCTCGCACGCTCACTCACGCGCCTGTTCGCTCACTCACCCACGCACCCACTCGCTCAGCATATATTTATACATATGAGTTATTTTAAATATGTATTATACATAACCATTTCAACACCGACATCTTGGCATAATACTTGTAAGACAAACTTACAGGTAAGTTACTGGATATTTAGAAATAATAATTTGACCGAAAAATGTAGGTGAATTAAGCACCAACAGTTTCAGTCAAATTACTATCAAACCATTCAGCAGGGACACCTTTTGGTTTCTTTTCCTTAATTGGGTGTTTATCGAGATTTAAATGGTTAAGAATCATATATATTTAATTTTCAATTCAATTTCAATGTATTATTTACAAACCCCAGATCACATATAGACATATTTGAAATATTTATACAATATTAATCTTATCGTTATTATTATTATTATAATTAAACTAAGTTTGTGCTATTGCATTTCCATCTCTAGATATGCAGATTATTACCTGCTTAGGCCATGTTTCCACTAGAGAGAAATTCCGGATTAAGAAAATTTAAAGGTATTTAAATCGGTCCTAACATGCGTAAAAATAGAAAGCGCTGTGTGTAACTGCAAGTATATCCCCATATTATTTAATTACCGGACTGTTGTGCCGACAAGCGAATGAGCGCCACAAGCTAGACTGGGCAGCAAATGCTGGAAAATATCGCTACAAAATGCGACATCACACAACACAAATTAAAAGAAAATACAAAACTAACGTATGTACAGTTAGGCAAAAGCCAGACATGAAAAGAGATCATAAAGGGCAGTCGAAATCGTTTAAAACTGACGTCAATAGCAGAGCCAAAGACACGCGTGTAACTACTTCTACTACTACTACAACTACAACTACAACTACAACTACAACTACTACTACTACTACTACTACTACTACTACTACTACTACTACTACCGCTACTACTACCGCTACTACTGCCGCTACTACTACTACTACTACTACTACTACTACTACTACTACTACTGCTACTACTACTACTACTACTACTTCTACTACTACTACAACTACTACTACTACTACTACTACTACTACTACTACTACTACTACTGCTGCTGCTGCTGCTGTCACTACTATTACCGCTGCTACCGCTACTACTGCCACTACTAGTACCCCATTACTGTTTCTGCCGATGACATTGTCACCGCTGGTACAAATCCTGTTAATATCACTGGTTACCACCACCACGATCACCACCACCACCACCAGCATGACTACCACCACCGCCACCACCACCACCACCACCACCACCACTACCACCACCACTACCACCACCACCACCACCACCACCACCACCACCACCACCACAACAACAACAACAACAACGACAACAACAAAGATGTTAGCGGAAACGACGACAAAAATTTTAGCGGAAATACTAACAATAGTAACAACAACAACAACAACAACAACAACAACAACAACAACAACAACAACAACAACAACTTGTTATGTCCCCTTTTATTACACTTCACCGCTATCAATATCAATGGAATAAAGTCAAAAGTGAACATCCCTGAAGTGCATACATTCCTAAATCTCTATGATATTATCTGCATCTCTGAAACAAAGCTAACTGAATATGACAATATCAGGGTTCCTAAGTACACAATGTTACAAAGATTCTAGACAAGGAGGAGGAGGAATCGGTGCCATAGTTAAAGATACTATAGTAAAACATGTAAAACAAGTAGACACTGATAATGAATTCATTATCTGTATTGAGATAAAGAAAAACATTGCAAAATGTGGAAAAGATCTGATTTTAGGAGCGATCTATGTACCACCGAAGACATCCAGATATTACTCAAATGACGCATTTGATCACATAGAAACGAAAATATGAACTTATCTGTCCATTCGGTGATTTTAATGAGAATACAGGTACTGATAACGATTTTGAAAGATTTGATGACGTCAAGATAGACAATTTCCAAGTAGATGTTTCAACCTGTCTTGATCTTTTAGCACTGACAGAACTTGGTATCCCAATTGAAAGATTTAGCCAATGCCAAGGCCGTAAACCCCAAAGGCTGGGAGGATGATACAACTCTGTAAAATACTAACGCGTTGCTCGCAAATAGGAGGATTGGAAGCGGCAGGCGTATAGGAAAACCTATGACAACGAACAACAGTTTACTGGACTATACGGTTGGAAATGTAAATTTCTTTAAGACCATCAAATAATTTGGCATAAACGATTTTGACCCGAGGATCTCAAATAAACATACTGCATTACATCTTACAATAGAAGGAAATAATAATAATAATAATAATAATAATAATAATAATAATAATAATAATAATAATAATAATAATAATAATAATAATGTTGACAACGATAGACCTCATCTCAAAAGTAAGCTGTGTAGAAAAAAAGAGAACTTTTAATCCAATCTTGAATCGGAGAAACTGCAAGAAATCAAAGACTTATTGGTAGACACTCAAACTAACAGTACATAACAAAATATAAAAAGGTGTCTAACAGGATTGCAAAACTATTTACTGAAACTACAGAGCAACCCTTTGGCCGAAAAAATACGTATCTTGGCAAGAAGAAGGAAAGTAACAAACCATGATTCGGAAAAGAGTGTGCCCAGAGACGCAAGGAATATCATACGGCGAGAAAGACCTATAGCAAACACAAATCAGACAACAGCACTTAAAAATGGCGAGCGCAATATACAATAGTACACTTAAGAAGCACGCTCAGACAGTACGTCATCAAGTTCATGACAATTCAAGGACGATACAAAAGTGGGATACTAAAGCATTTTGGAAACTGTACAAAGAAAATCCAAATGGAAACCAACAAAATGATAAAATAGATCGCCAAACATTATTGCACCATTTCAAAAATATAAACAATGATGAAAATAACGAATAGTCAACTGATGACCAAACACGGATACACCAGACTGTGGAGAACGTGATAGGCCCAAACGCGTGAAGAAATCCTAAAGAAAATAAATAAATTACTGAACGAGAAAACAACAATTATATAAAGTTTATACTATGCTACCAATTTAGGAATGTTGATTCAATCTGATTTTTGATGAGTGGCTTATTGGAAAAATCATGCCAACATACAAAGATTAGGGCTACCCATCTGATCCATCGAATTATAGCCCTACAAACTAGTAAGCTGTTTAGGCAAACTATTCACGGCCATTTTCGAACACTCAACCAACGATTCACCGTAGAAATGCAAAGATGAATTGTCATAGATAGAAATGAGCTGCTTTGACCCAGATGTAATGAAGTTGAGGATGAGAATCACTTTCTGTTTAATTGTGAGCGATATAAAGTAAAACGAGATAAATATAGTCCACCATACTATGCAAGACAAAATAATGAAGAAAGACTCGTGGACTATTTGCAATATGTAACAAGCCGGTACTCCGAAATTTCTATTACTGTCCACGAAAAAAAATTGTTATCAATGCTGCTATTACTACTACGACCAAAACTTCTCACCTTCGATCCTTTACCATAGACATAGAATGCACAAATGATACTCACCAAAATTACATTCCAATATCGACTATGCTATATCTAGGGCCAGTGCGTCGTCAATGGCAGGGTTCCTAGAACGAATGCTTGACAATAATAAAAACTACATACATACCAGTGCCTAGAGATATGGCAAGTATGTAATGTACACTAGCAGTTACAGTCAATTCTTATGGTTGTGAGTCGGGTAGTTGAAAGCTGGTCCGGTGAAAGAGGATTCTGTCTCCTGGATGGTGGGCCGGTGAGTAACCCAGAAGTTCGACAACATATTTGAAATTTAATAAATAGTATGTTGAATATTTTAGAATTAATTTGACAGCGGCAACAGCTTCCTGTCAAATTAGTTTCAAAATGTTCAACAGCTTACTTTGCTTATATAGCTACCTTGAAATTAGTATTTTCAGATTTTGACATATCGAAGCAAGCTGCCAGTAACAGCCATAGATTTAGTATATATTTTATAGATCGCTCATGCCCATCTCAAAAGCGGCATTTCAGAGTTCAGTATTTTCTCACCGGATTTATAGTCTCCAAATAATATGTTTTTGTTACTAATTCTAGTACCGTACATAGTCGAATAAAGTGTCAGTTTATAATAGCCAATACAATTTTAAATCTGACAAAAATATATAAATTTGCCTCTGTTCAGTTTCTCTTAGAATTACAAAAAGCGGATTGTGTCCCTTTTGGAAGCTATATATGCAATTGATCCGGGCTGTGTGCGCAAGTGTTTTCAAACACAACAATCGCAGGCCACGACCGCTGATATCACTGTTCCGTGACTGCGCGGACATAGACGCTATATTTAAGGCCACCCCTGCACTGTAATTCTAAGAGAAATTGAACAGAGGCAAATTTATATATTTTTGTCAGATTTAAAATTGTATTGGCAGGGATTACCCGCCGGAAAAATCCCAGGCGTGAGTCTAGACCCTAGCATTGGGAACTAGCATATAAACGCCTTAAATATTACAACACACACACACCCGCCGGAAATAGTAGCGGCGCGTGGACATTTGTGGGCAGATTACAGGAATGCTAAGCATTCAGGTAGACAGGCGACAATTAAATACCCAGCCAAATTAGTAGTCGACCACAATGTAGTGCACGATATGTTTCCGGATTGGAGCCAGGTGTTATTGAATCGTGATATCCCAGACATAAATATACACCACGATATTAGAACAACTGCTCGCGCAGGGACTGAAAATCATATGGATTCGAGAACTTTGAGACACGTTAATGAGTCACATGTCTTGCGCAGGGACACTGCTCTTCCATCGCACGCAAACTGGGCAAACCGACCGTACATGCAAACCGCAAATTCCCTAAATCGACAACATTCAAATGATAATAGGACTGGCAACCACTCGTATATGTCAGAATAATATCATCAAGGCCAAATACCACGTCGAGTTCCGCGATCACTCACAGCTCAAATCCAGTTTCGTTAATGCCCCCATCACACCGAACTCGTTCTCACCACGTTCTGAAAAATGTAGCCGAACGGGCTCAAACTGTGTGCAAACGGAGTGGACGTAGTAGCAACTTTTTACGGTCTGTTGACGAACTTCATGGTCGGGCTCTGACGGGTTTGGTCGGGAATGTTGCTCCAGAACGTTGAGCCTGCTCAAAATTTTCGGGCGACCAGCCCGTCCTGCAATTAGACGGAGTGACAACGTACTTAAAACGAGATGGACGTACTATGAACGGAATTGCCGTACTTCGATCGTACTAGGGACGTGTTATGACGGGGTGCGGTCGGGCGTCAATTGGCAGTACGTGTGCACACAGACCGTGTCCGTTTGTAGCTCGTTCATCCCGTTCACAGACAGACCCAACTCGACCGCATTACGTCCTTAGTGCGTCGTTATTCCGTCTAAATACGATCAAAACAAAATAACAAGTTCTGAACAAGTTTACAACACGTTTCTACACAGTTCAAAAAGTTCGCAGTAGGTTCTCAGTACGCTCTACTCGTTTTGAGTACGTTTATTGCGTTCTTACGCTGTTTTTACAACGTCCACCCCGTCTGCAGTACAATCAGACAAGGTAGGGTATAAATACGGGTCGTTTCCTCACTGGTTCATCATTTGGGCACAAGATTTTTTTCAGTTTGCATCTGTTCCTGACTTCATTGCCCAACACCATGGATAACCTAGCAGCTCTTAACATCTTGAATGTTGGTTTCCTGCAATTTTTGTTGGAAGCAGAGCAAGAACACAATGAGATGGTAGAGCAGGAGAGAAGAAGGAGAAGACCAAGAACATGTTGGGTGAGGAACTGGTTAAAACCCGAGAGAAGATTAGCCGTAGGACATTATTATCAGCTGATGGAGGAGCTCCGCCTGGATGATCAAGAGTCCTTCTACAACTTTTTGAGAATCACCCCACCCATGTTTGACGAACTTTTTGAGCGCATCACCCCCTTTATAGAAAAAGAAGACACCAACTACAGAAAGGCTCTGGAACCAGGGATGAAGCTTGCCATCACACTGCGTCCTCTGGCAACAGGAGATTCGTATGCCACCGTTCAATATGATTTCCGGGTAGCCAGAAACACAATCTGCTTATTGGTGAGAGAAGTCTGTGATGCACTGGTGATGGAGCTCAAGAATGAAGTCATCACCTGCCCTGTCGACAGAGACGCTTGTGAACAAATTGCTGAGAAGTTCATGATGCGATGGAATGTCCCACATGCCTGTGGTGCTCTAGATGGGAAACATGTTGCCATCAGAAAACCTCCCAAGACTGGAACCATGTACCACAACTACAAAGGCTTCCATTCAATCGTCCTAACGGCCCTGGTAGATGCAGATTATAAATTCATGTGGATAGATGTTGGTGATTTTGGAAGCCAGTCTGATGCCCAGATCTACAACCAATCAGAACTGAAAGAACGCTTAGAAGATGGCTCCATTGGATTCCCTCCTCCTTCACCCTTGCCAAATGATGTCCAGGACTTTCCCTATTTCCTGCTGGGAGATGACGCTTTTGGCCTTCGCCCATACCTCATGAAGCCATACTCAGGCCGTCACGTGACAAGAGAAGAAATGATTGCCAACTACAGGATCTCTAGAGCCAGACGTGTGGTCGAAAATGCCTTTGGCATTATGGCCCAAAGATGGAGAGTCCTCTTGTCAACAATGCAACAGATGCCAGTGAATGTGCAGACCATCGTTGAAGCTTGTGTGTGCCTTCACAACTTCATCCGTCTCCGAAACCCAGCCATTCAGAACATTCAACTGGATGCTGAAGATGGTGCACACAACCTCATCCCTGGTGCCTGGAGACAAGATGTCAACCTGCCAGAGTTGGACGTGCCACAGGGAGGAAACAGAGACATGGTTTTGGCCAAGAGACAAAGGGACTATTTAAGAGTAGATTTTATCAGCCCAGCAGGTGTGCCATGGCAGGACAGGATGATTGATATATAAGTGTCATGACATTAGAGGATGATTGGAGGACACTGTTTGATGTTTAATTTTAACTTATGATTTTTTCTAATTTTTATTTTTATTTAATAAAAATGTTTTGTAAACATATGAGAAGTAAGACAAGTTTTGCTGTAATAATAATATGTAGTACAACGATGATGTTTAATTAAATACATGTAAAACTGTTTACTGTTACCATGATTTCAACAGGCACATGTTTATGTTTATGTAATAAAAGTTAATTATATTTCCTAAAATAAACACATACATGTCCAAGATTGCCATCGTTGTCGATATCGTCGATATCGATTTCGATATCGTCGACATCGACGATATCGATATCGACGATATCGTCAGTATAGGCAACATTAAGGAATTAATCAACTTACCTCCCAACCTTGTCGATATCGTCGATATCGGTTTCAAAATCGATATTGACAACAGGGTTAGGGTTAGGGTTAGGGTTTAGGGTTGGGAGAAAAGTTGATTAATTACTTAATCTTGCCTATATTGACGATATCGGCGATATCGTATTCGACATCGACGATATCGAATTCGATTTCGACGATATCGACGGCCAGGGAAATGATTGGAGTTGGAGTTAGAATATGCTTATTGATGATCAGAGGAAAGGGACGAACATGATTCAATATCGAATACGATATCGACGATATCGACGATATCGTTTTTACATTGTGTCTTGGACACTAATGGATATTGCATTATACAATGATAAACATGAACAGGGAAATTAGTATCAAATTACTCCTTAAAAATATCAATAACAGAGAACATAGGAAAAATATCAAATATTATAACATATTTGTTTTCATGCTGTACTTCAGGTTATAACAATGAAAACGAATATCAAAATAGCATCATAGGTATCAAACTAAATATCAGACAATCATAAAGCATGTCACCATATGCATTATCATCATTTTAACAATAAAAACACAAGTTATAGAATTACCAGCACAACTGAAAAATATATAAAAAGTCTCACGCAGTATCAACCATAAATTTTCCAAAAGGTATATTATTAGTCACAATCAATCTATTCCTACTCTTCAGTCTCTTTATCCTAAGGCTTCTAGGGCTTCTGCTGTTCATCATCCTGCTGCTGACCTTGCTGTTGATCTAGTGAGGGCACATCCAGTAACGAGCTAAACCCAGAGGGGAAGCTGATGTCCGGTGAGTTGATTGGAAGAGGTGTGGTTGCCATAGGGGTGAACTGAGGGGTGCTTGTTGCTTGCCCTGTGGTTGTTGTTGCTGCCTCGAGGAGGTTTGCTGCTGTGGCTGGAAGAAGTTCTGTGGCTGTTGCTGCTGGGAGAATTGCTGTGACTGTTGTTGTTGGGAGAATTGCTGTGACTGTTGTTGCTGGGAGAATTGCTGGTGCTGAGGGAACTGTTGTTGTAGCCAGCCAGGCTCTGTGGACCCCCAAACACTCACTGGGTTCTGCACAGTTGATGGCCACATGTGAGGAGGTGGCTGCCAACCAGCTGAGGACCTAAAAGGTTCAGCTGTAGCTGTACGCTGTTGGTCCCTCTTCAGCTCACTATCTCTGTCTTTATACATCAGCACAGTCTTCATGATGTCTCTATGCATCTCTTCCCACAAGGTTGGGTGGATTTCGTAGACAGACTCTCTAATGTAATCAATGAAGACCTTCATCCTGTCTGTGTTTGGTCTGACCATCTGCTGCATGAGACGATTCTGCATCTCCATGAATTGGTCCATCTTGCCGCTGATGGCTGAGCTGAAGAAGTCACTTGGTTTGGGTGTGGATGACCTGGAGGTGGTGGTGGAAGCTGCTGTGGTGCTCAAGCTCAACTGTTGTTGATTGTCAGACCCTTGACTTCTCATCTGTCCAGAGGGAGAGATGACGTCTTCTTCATATATGTGGTCGGTAATTGTAGCTGCTGCTGTTAGTGGAAGTAACTTGGACTTGAGCTGCAACAATAAGAATAAAGCATAAGTATAACATGGTAAGTACATGTTGCTAATACCGTTTAGTTTTACATTTACCAAAATTTAGTACATGGTATCTTACTACAAGCTGCTATCTGAACAAAAATAATGTACGGTACAGAACATGTTACATAAAATGTTAATGTAATAATTTTAAGATGTACTTACACTTACAAGTGTCCTTTTCTTCACTTCATACGTGAATGGGGCCAGAAAGGAGAAGTTATTAAGCACCCACTGGTCTCTATCGGAGTGTTCAACAGCACCATCCCCAGACTTCTTCTTCCTCAGCTTGGTGTAGCGGGTCCTCACACCCATCACTTCTGCTTGCTTCTGCCACAGGAAGGCCTTTTTCTTGGTGTCCTTATAACCCTCCAGCTTCTTGGTGTAGGGGACTTCATGCGTCTTGAGCCAGTCAACCATGGCTTCTTATTGATCCATGGTAAGATGGGTGTGTGTCTTGGTTTTCTTCTTCTTGGGCTTCTGACTCTGTCCTCCATCTTCCTCCGACATGTGACTTTCTGACTTTGAGGCAGAGTCATCAGCGGGTGCAGGGGATAAAACACCCTCATTCTCTTGACTTCCAGACCCAGGGACTGGCTCAGGAGGCTCAGTAACTTGGGGGTTATCTGGACGGGCTTCAGTTGAGCAGGAGCTTGGGGATCTTGGGGTAGTGGCTGCTTTAACACGCCCCGTTTGTCTGGCTCTAGTCTTCCTCGGAGGCATGATGATCACAAGGATTCAATAATCAGAACGATGGCCACGATGCTTGTCACAACTGTTGGAAAAAATTGAAGTAACCGCGTTAGTCTATTTAAAAAAAATAAAAAATAAGGGTAGTACCTTTAGAGACTAACTTAGTTTATTTTGACGAACTTTGACGAGCTTTCGCACACAAGTGTGCTTCATCAGGTGAGTAGAATGTTGAAGCACACTTGTATGCGAAAGCTCGTCAAAACTATGTCTTAAGGTACTACCCTTATTTATGTTGTTGTCACAACTGTTGTGAACTTGATCTTCACAGCTTGAAGCGGCGAACGAGAATGAGAACTGGCAGAAACCTGCTGGGTTTTTATAGCCGTCAGGCCAGGATGTGATTGCAATTTCGTTCTGAACGCACTACGGACGAGATGAGGACGTGGTCAGAACGAGTTAAACTGTCTGTGAACGAGGTGGTCGAGTTACGAACTAGTTAGAACGAAGTAGAACTAGTTACGAACGGGTTTAAACTGACTACAGACGGGCTTGGACTGCTTGGAAACGGTGCCCCCATGAGGTGAACGGGCAATTTTACCCGATCTGAACTTGATATAAACGGACTACAGACGGGATAAAGACGAGATGGACGCATCGAGAACTGTTTGTGAACTAAATAGGATCGTAATGTAGACATTATCCGGCCAAAGTTACACGTTCTAGGCAGACCACAACCCGTTTTACGATTTTTTTAGGACGGGGTGGGACGTTTTGAGAACTAGTTTGGTGTGACGCAGCCTTACGCGAACCAAGAACTGTCCAATCAGTAATCACATCAGCCCTTTCGGTATTAAAAGATGTAAACCGCTCAAATAACGCATATGGGTCAACGTCTACATGTGTTAATCCACAATTAGCAGAACAGCACGTGTCTACTGGTATAACCTCGGAGGTGACACAACAGGCCGTCCCAGCATCCATTGGTTCTGTTTTACCACAACATGGTATGACGTCACATGTCGCTTTCGTTTCGACAAATCCAACCGAGTCAGTTATTCCCAATCATGCGGGAACATAGACGCATAGTGGACTAAATAATACCAACTGTAAAATTCAAGAGATGCGTAATATCCAGACACTGAATACGCCAAACACAGATTCATTACCACTAATGAGCTACCCACAAAATGTAGTTAATAACCACAGTACGATACCAAATCCACAAATATACAGTAGCCCAGAAGATGCTCATGTACCCCACCCCCACAACCCACCACATAAATGGACAGTCATTAATTTGTAACACTTCTATGAGTTCAAAGGAAGCATGTGCGCTAGAGATTGAATAGGACAACGAGGAGAAAGTGCTTAAGGTGAGGTGCTCTGTGGAATGCGATGGGTTTTGTAACACTGCATCAAAACAAAATACGCTCAGTCGTGTTTGATAAGCTATCAGCAGAATGTGACATAATATTGTTGACAGAAACCTGGTGAGCTGATTCCTTAGATATTGATGTTCATAATTTTAATCATATTGTGTTAAATAGGAGACGAAACAAGCGTGTTAAGCGAGATTCTGGGGGTTAATAATTTATTATAAAAATAATATTGAAAACGGCATTACATTGGTATGTAAAGAAAGAGACGATACTATATGGATAAAACTAGATAAAGATGTATTTAATCTAGATAGAGAATCTGGAACGAGATCACTTTTCATATCACTATTATCGACCGAGTTGAAAATTATCAATTTGATAATTTTCAACGGGGTTCATAATAGTGATATGAAAAGTGACCGAGTTTGAGATTTTATTTATCAAATAAACTGTAGTTTTGAAATATTTGCCAATAGTTGCTGATGTGACTTTTATTTGATTTCTCATTGTTGATTTTCGTGAAATCGATACCGGCGCTGTGACGCAACACCACTTGATAACAGATACTGAATGCGCAGCAAAATATAGTGACAAACACAAAATCTGGCGATGTCAGCCGTTAAATAGTATTTTAACTGGTTATTGAAAATTATAGCCACGGCCATCAATCGTTACTTCGCTGTTGACTGATAAACTGTCAAACGATGACATTTTGCGATGACGTTTCATGAATGACAAATCGTAGTAAACAAATCGTAGTAAAACAGTACCGCGTAGTAATCCCTACGCGTCACGCTCACATCAATCGATGTTCTAATTGGTCGATTTAAATGGGTTGCTCACCCAACAGCCAATGAAAATACTCCGTTGAATATGGCACGTGCGCTCATATCGAAAAACATGGAACGGGCAGACGGCTTGTTTATATGATAACTACTAATATGTACTTATGTTTATGTTATGCAATTAAGGCTCATCCAGAAGTGGAATATTAGATGTTGATGTTTTTGATAGGCTCACTCACTCTGTAAATCAAAAACATGCCGATGATAATAATTGTATTGTTTTAATATTTGGGTATCTAAATGCTAGAACACAACCTCTGCCAGACAATGTTGTAAATGATGATGTTAGACACATACCTATTGATGATGATGAATACATTAGTGATGTTACTATTAAGCGAGTTTCTAAAGATACAGTTCGGACAAACGATAATGGTTATAAATTATAAAATTTCTGTTAAGGTTCTGGTCTCAGAATAGTTAATGGCCGAGTCGGCACTGATTATGGGATTGGGGAAAATACTTATATATGTGCGAAAGGGGGGAGCTTGGTTGATTATATTTTGTGTTCAGGCCAGAATCTAAACCTAATCAAAGAGTTTAAAATTGAAGCCGCAAATGAGTTGTCCGATCATAAGGTTGTTAGGTGCGAAATAGTTGTAAATAATATTAAGAACGAAACTAAATTTAGAGTGCAAACTGGCAAGACTAGAAATAAGAAATGTCTGGAATCCAGCGTTTGCCAATGAATATAGGACAAATTTGTATAAAGATAATGTACAGAAATTACAAAATGCTATGAGCATCGCTATGATTGATGTAAATCATTTAAATGAAATCATCATTAACAAGGCCGTTGAAAATTTTACTTTCGCCATAAAAATGCAGTAGATTAACATTTTATGAAAACAAGCAAAAATTACACAGATATACAGAATAGCAGAAAGCCAAATATTCCGCATTACTCAAATGAATGCGAAATAAAAAGAACACATTTTTTCAACGCCCTAAATTGGCACAGAACAGAGAAATCAGAGCAGTCGCGTATAACTATGGTCAAGGCAAGAACCACGTTCAAGAATAGTGTTAAGATTAATAGATTCAAGCAATCTGTCAACTATTGCTTGAAGTTGAACGAAGAGACAGTAAAGAATATTGGAAAATACTAAAGTCAGCAACTAAAGCAAGTAAAATAATTATACCGGTTGAAGAATTTTTTGATTTTTTTAAAGACGTAAACAACCCATCAAGCTGACTTTTACCAAGCTGGTACGGATATCAAGGCCTCGGTAACTGATGCACTGATGAATGGTGTTCCCACTGTTTTTGATGAATTAAATATAGATATAACACACACAGAAATTGCCACGGCAATTAATAAATTAAAACATAGCGAAAGTGCAGGGTCCGATTTACTTACAAACGAATTTTACTCAAACACAATTGATGAACCTTTACCATATATTGTTATACTTCTCAATGGAATCTTTAAAACGGGCATATTTCTAAAGGCGTGGTCAGCTGGCATATTGATACCTTTGCATGAAAAAGGAAATATAAATGACGTAAATAACTGCAGAGGTATAGCCCTTCTAAGTAATCTAGGGAAGCTATTTACAAAAGTCCTTAACAATATGCTAAACGCATGGGCAGAAAAACATGGTAAATACGTCGAAGCTCAGGCTGGCTTTAGAGCTGGTTTCAGTACTGTGGATAACATATATGTTTTAAATGGCCTTATCTCACATTTGTTAAATAAGGCTAAAAAATTGAAATACACATTTAATGATTTTACAAAGGCCTATGATTATGTAGTGCGAGATTGTCTATGGTATAAATTGTTGAAGCTAGGTGTTAAAGGGAAAATGATAGATATTACTATGTTAATGTATGAAAATGTTAAAACATGTGTCTGGGTAAATTCCACATTATCAGGAAATTGTGAATGCCGAACCGGTGCACGGCAAGGTGAAATCGTATCCCCATTTTTATTCGCCATGTACTTAAATGATTTGGAGGATGAGCGTTCCACACATGGGTGTGTTGGCATTGATTTAGAATTTTTTTAATTATTCTTAATTTTGAATGCTGATGACATAATATTAGTGTCAGAAAGCAAATATGATCTGCAAACATGTTTAGATTGTTTGTCCCAATACTGTAAACAATGGTGCTTGATGGTAAATACTGAAAGAACAAAGGGTATGGTTTTTCGGAAAGGGGGTAGATTGAGACAAAATGGTAAATGGTATTATAATGGAATTGAATTAGAAATTGTTGCAACTTTTAAATATCTTGGAATTTTATTCACTACAACTGGCTCATTTACGTAGGCACACAAATGCCTGGCAGATCAAGGTCAAAAAGCCTTGCAACAGTTATATAGCAAATTCAAAGGTTTAACAGCCGATCATTACTGTAATTTGTTTGACAGATTAATTTTACCGGTACTGTCACATGGGTGCGAAGTATGGGGGTTTCACCCAGGGTATGATCTGGAAAAGTGCCGTCTTCGCTTTTGCAAGCAACAGCTAAATGTCAAGCAGTGTACTATGAGTTCCATTGTTGACAAGAAAGATACGAATCTTGAAATACTGGTTTAAGTGATTAGACTGTAGCGAAAATAGAATAGCTAAATGTCTTTATAATGCAATGTATAATGACTGGGTTACAAATAATTACTGTAATAATTTGGTCAAACGTCTTTGCGATATGCTATGTTCACGAGGATTTAATTACATATGGGAAACGCAATACTAAAATATGGATAGGGAATATTTCATAGGGTTATATAGAAAAAAGTCCCAAGATATTTTCCTTCAGGAATGGAGAGGCCAGTTAGAAACTAGCAATAAGTCCCGTTTATATAAGCATATTTCAGAGGAATTTTCTTATAAATGTTATTTAAATAAAGTTAGAATTATCAAACATCGACATGCTCTATGTAGAATCCGTACCGGATCTCATAGACTTAATGTAGAAGCCGGTAGATGTCACAAGCCTATGCCGATACCATTCAGTGAGAGAACATGCCATTTCTGCTATGACATCGAAGATGAGTATCATTTCATAAGTGTATGGCCCGTGTATTCTGAATTACGCAAACTGTTTTTCAAAAGGTATTACTGGAAGCACCCAAGTGTTTATAAGCTAACGTAACTCCTAAATTCAACAAACGGTATAGTTTTAAGAAAACTTGCTGCTTTTATACATGCGGCTTTCTCAAAACATAATAAACTCACAGAATAAGCATTTTCTCCAGAGTCAAGGAGAGACTATGTAGGGGTTTTTATTTGGATTTGGCAAACCTAAGGGAGGGATCCGTTTAAGCTATGCTCATCCATTTTAGCTAAGAGTTTTCCATTTTGCAGGCGTGTTGAAATCGATCCAACGATGTCAAACAAGAATTTCTAGAATCAATATATTCCACGTTTACGTCAATCTCATTATGACGCCACCGAGCATGTGACGTAATTGATTATGCTGTCAGATAGTTTGAGTAACAGATGGGATCCCTCTATAGCAATACTTGTATGAATACACTTGACGTTTAGATCAGTATTGGACGATATGTCCAAGCTTAGCTCCTAATAATACATTTTTTCTGTAATGTGGTAAATATGATGTAAATCCGACGTGTTGGAATCGATCATAACTTGAATTCCTAGAATCCAATTTCACGGTAATTATACAGATGAGCTCTTGAGCATTTTGGGAGTAAGTTGACTGAGCGCCTTTGCTGCGTGCGCAGTAATAGCGCCCGGTCAAGCTAATCTCAAAATACTTAACATAATGTTTAGTAAATTATAGATTCGCCAAAGACATGCAATTCGTATATTAACGACAGAACATTACGTCATTTTGATTTTTTATGACGTAAAATACTTGGGTGACAGATCGGATCTCTCTATTATCCGCACAGTCGTACACAGCATATAGTTTCATTTTGTCATTGAAATACAACCAAAGTACTGATTCTGTCAGGAGAAATTTTCTATTTGTACTTATATATAATTTTAACACTTATTTAATTTAATTTAAGTTAATCTAAGGTACCCGCCAAACATGTGTGTTGTATAATGGATACTCAAGCACCTAAGGCCTATTGTGAATAAATTATCTATCTATCTCGAATTGTTCAGTAATCATAAGGGAGATTGAAGATAAATGTTTCTAACGTTGCCGTGCGCTCTCTACAGTAGCTTAATGGTCACTAATTGGCAAGCAGACGCAGAAACAGACACTCATGGTCGTAAATTTAGTTTGGTTGCCTGTATTAACCTGACGTTTTACTCGACTAGGAGATGGAATTTGCAACAAAAAATAAGATTTTGTTAGAAATATGATATTCTCATATAAACGAGATCGCCGAGAAAATACTTAACTCTATAATGTCGCTTTTGATATGGTCATGATGGATCTACGCTTTTAAGATCTATGCATATAGCGCACATCGTCACAGCATACTGTGACGGAAATAGAATTGTATATGACTAACAGTTTATTCTTCATTATACTGTCTATGACACATGACATGGTCATAAAATTCTGATTATTGAAAGAATAATGACACCGTTTCTGGCTGAGTTGGTCATGTTTGAATCGAGATAGGACAGCGTTTGGTGACAACTTCTGAATAACGGTCTTACACGGCTTACCCCCTTACCACAATTATTTATATTTTAGGAACCATTTTAATTTGACCAAAATACAGATGGCCACGTGATATCTGAATGCTATCGTATGAAATAGTATTTGACGTCACACGATATTGGTTCTTTAAGATCGGTGGTCTTAAGATCACTCGTTTTAAAGAACCGCAATCTCCTAGCTCCGAAGGCAGGTACCCGCTATAGACAGGTTTCACTGCACGTTCATCGGAATGCCTCGGAGTTATTTAAATTAATTAACTCAAGTATTGATTTTGATTTGGCTCGGTCTGAATTAATTGCTGCCATAGATACTACCTACGACAGTAAAAAACCATTAACCATCGAATTTGTTCAAGAAAATTGCTATTTTCTCAAAAAATATATACGTTTGCAGACCAAGAGTCGATTATTTTAGAAAATTTGCCACTGGAATGACTGGCTCGGTTACCGAGCCAGTCATTCCAGTGGTAAATTTTCAAAAATAGTATTCTATTGGTCTACAAATGGACATTTCTCAAGAAGCCGTTTTTTGTCTGGAGAGTGCTAAATGCTTAACAGCCATGCGTTGCTGGTACATGTCATGCCCTTGCGGTTTTCTGCTAAATTTCAGTATCATTATTCAATCAACCTAATGAACACTATATTACCCGTAAGCTATTTTAACACGTTTTTGTTACTGGCAACCGTATAGATCCCACTAGCATGTAGTTGTAGTCTTCAATTCCCTTGGACTAATTTGATTTAACCTTGTTGATGTCAATAGTTATGGAGATTGGCCGCAATAATTTTTACTCGAATTATTTACAAGCATTAGGCTACGAAGCATTGTACCTATAAACTATACGATATGAGAGATAAGCGTATGCTGGTTATTGTAGCAAAGATGAATCTCACTAATAATAGTCATGACCGGTTCTGGTCTCCAAGCTATAATTATTTCTATGTGGCTACATCTATTATTATTTTGTCTCGGAAGAATATATTCGGATAGTAGAATCGGTTTATGAAATGATTTGGATATTGTGAATGGACCTTTCAATTTTAGCTATGGCCCGCCCATCTCTAGCTAAGCTCCACCCACATCTCGCTCGTGTTGGGATCGATCGATCTTTGAACTCCCTGACTATCGATCTCCGGTAAACTATACAGGCAAGCTATTTAGTATTTTGGAACTAATTTGACGCAACAACGTCAGTAAAATTTGTTTCAAAATACTCAACAGCATGTTTATTAAATAGTAGAGACATACAAATCGTACAACGTGTCGGACTATTAAGAGCTAATAACGGGCCAAATAGAGTCATCTATGACGCGGTGATTATGACGTCATCCTACACGCCGCTTAGCTGATTATGACGTCATACGACGTCAGATGATATATGGATACTCTGGGAAGGTGAATTATATCCGAATTCTTGGATCAAATCCTTTACTAATAGGTGGGGGTTAGATCTGTCGCAAAGTGGTCAGTGTTTGGCTAGAAATGGGCGGGGCATAGCTCTATTAAATCACAGTACCCCCCCCCCCACCCCAACTTCGGGTCGTGACACACGGTATCGCATGTTGGGGCCATAAACGTCTGCCAAATATCAGAGCCACCTTCCTGATTATGATACGGAATTATTTTATTGTTTTGCTGCAGGTGGACATTTCGAGATGAATTTTATTTTTATTTTGAATTGAATTGACTTTATTTTCCGAAATGTCAGGGTGGGTGGCCGGTGGTTGTTCATGTGAAGTCCATACCCAGCCCCCTGTATGTGCGGTGACTGAGAGGGGGCGGGGTCCATGCACGCACGCATCGGTTTCAGTAGCCTAAAATTGTTTTCAAAATACTCAGTAGTTTTCGTTATTTGCTGCTAAGCTTCTTTAATTTAATAAAACTGATTGGCCGCGGAATTATTTCCCAGGATGCAAGTGAGAAGACTGCTAATTAATTCAGCCTCCTTCGGCTTAGATAAAGCAGATCCAATATACGTGTGCATTCTTGTCAATAGCGACATTAACTTTCAAACGCACTCGGCTAAAAATGGCTTCTCTCTTCTCTTCTTCTTCATCTTGAGAAATGTAAATTTGCAGACCAAGTGAACATTATTTTTGTGAATTTACCTCTGGCATGACTGGCTCGATTATAGAGCCAGTCATTCCAGTGGTAAGTTTTCAAAAATGTTCTTGTTTTGATCTGCAAATTGGCCTTTTCTATGAGAAAATAAAAATTTTCTTGGATAAATTTGATGGTTAAAGGGTTAATACACGAATGAGGGGATATTAATTAGAGAACTGACTGCGTCGAATGATATCTAGATTTTTGCCAATCGGCTTGCCTGATAGAGTATCATTTCCCTGTCTATAACGGACACCATAGACGGGAATCAAGAGTGGTGTCTAATGACAGGTGGGCATTTACTACAGGTGATTGACTATGCTTTATACAGCTGTTTACCAAATGATCGCAGATCTTCAAGACGGGTGGTCTTGCGACTACTCGTCTTAAAGAACCAACAACATGTGGCCCCCAAAAGTATATGTCCAGTGTAGACAAGTTTAATTATAAAGATTATTTGCTTAATATCCGTACGTGTTTCTACTAATTCCACTATTTGACTAGTTCAGTCAAAATACGCCACTCCGTATAATACAGAACGTATCGATGTATCAGGTATCGAAGCGTTAACCATTATACTGGCTCGCTTATCGATCCAGTCATTACAGTCGTAAGTTTTCAAAATATAGTATTCTATTTTTCTGCAAATGGGCATTCCTCAAGATGACTGCTGAGACAAGTTTTGGTCACCTTCGCCTTGAAATGGTTTAATCAATTTTGAACTACAGTACTCCAGCCAATCTATGACCTGGCCCGGTCATAACTTGCAGGGAAATTACCATCATCTAAATAGCATCGATGAATCGGTGCATAAATCTACTATAATTTAACCAAGTGAAATATATAATTTTAATTCTCATATTCGGCAAGCTTCCTTGTTGCACTGTATTGGCAAATACGTACATTTCCACTACGATCCTGTTTCATAATTTATTTTGTAAATAATTATTTTCATGGATCGTTCCTGTATAAGCTGGCATATTTTAGTTGCTTGAGCCTTACTTGAGTTCACGTTACATGTCTCAGACGGGAATAGAGAAATAAGTATATCAATATCAATACCGCTTCCCGTGTCAATTTACCCTTAGATTCACGTTTCATGACTCAGCAAATAAATTGAAACTGAAACTGAACCCGGATTAGACCTATATCGCAAGCATTTAAATCTGTGTCACAATAAGCTAATTTCATTTTACAAAACCGTACTCAGAAATGAAACGAGAATTTGTTAAAATGATATCAATGGAAGCCCATGTGAAGCGTGAGACGTGAGACGCGAGACGTGAGACGTGAGACGTGAGACGTTAATCATGAGACGTGAGACGTTAATCATGAGACGTGAGACGTTAATCATGAGACGTGAAACGTGAGTTTCAAAATATTCATCAGCTTACATGTATGGTTGCTTTTATATCACATTATCAAACTATATGTGGCACCGCTAAGATTGAGCGTATAAACCGAGGCGGATACGCTAGGTTTTTTCTTCTGATTGGTTGATAAGTAAGACACGACAGCACCATAGGCTTTAGAAATGTACCAATGTTTAGCTACTCAAGCCTGAATAGCTTTCTTTAGCGGCATGATAACAAGCTTAATATTATATTATAGTTTACGAATGACGTGTTAGATCAGCTGAACAACTATTATGATATGAAGTTAGTTCTCCTTTAATACTGCCTGAAACACTGCAAGGGCAAGTAGCCCAAAATAGATTAATAAATGCATTATTATTATTATTATTATTATTATTATTATTATTATTATTATTATTATTATTATTATTATTATTATTATTATTATTATTATGTAAGCGATCCCACTGTCGTAACCTTCGTCGGCAGTGCGGCGGAGATGGTAGAATAATAATAATAATAATAATAATAATAATAATAATAATAATAATAATAATAATAATAATAATAATAATAATAATAACAATAATAATAATAATAATAATAATAATAATAATAATAATAATAATAATAATAATAATAATAATGTATTTATACCGCCATTGTCGATGGACAAATAATCCTCATATGCCGTTGTCACGGCCTGAGTGAAACAAAGAAAATACGAAAAATACGACATGAGACGTGAAACGTGAATCGTGAATCGTGAATCATGAATCGTGAAACGTGAACTTCTATGGAGACGCAGCCTAATGGACCTTGCCAGTTTTACCTATGCTCCGTTCATCTCTCACTAAGCTCCACCCACACCTCGCTCATGTTGGGATCCATCGATCCCTGAACTCGCTGACTATCAATTTCCAGAAAACTAAACATGTAAGGTGTTGCATATTTTGAAACCAATTTGACTGGGTGCTGTTGCTGCCTATGGCAAATCCCTATGGCAACAGCGCCCAGTCAAATTAATTTTAAAATATCCAACAGCATCATTATAAAATAGTATAAAGACAACCAATTCGTACAACAACGCTTAGTCCGTTACCTATGGACCATTTTTTGCAATGCCCCACCCATCTCTAGCTATAAGCTCCATCCACACCTCGCTCGTGTTGGGATTGTTCGATCCCCGAATGCCCTAACTATCAATTTCCTGAAAAGTAAACAGGCAAGCTTTTGAATATTTTCTAACTAATTTGGCTGGGTGTTGTTGCTGCCTATGGCAGCAACAGCGCCCAGTAAAATTAGTTTCAAAATGTTCAACAGACTATTTATTAAATAGTAAAGATATACAATTCGTACAAGAACGCATAGTCCGTCTTCAAATGTGCATTCGTGGCGTACTTATCTACGTCATTCATGACGTCATAATAACGTCATTCATTATGATGACATTCTGCACTTCACGTAGTTGATTATCATGTCATATGATGGATAGATAAAGTGGAAAGGTCCATTCGTACAACCTGTCAGACTATTAGGAGCTAAAGACGGGCCAAATCGGATCAATTATGACGTAATGATTATGACGTTATCCTACACGCCGCTTGGCTGATTTTGATGTCATATGACGTCAGATATTCTGGAAAGGTGAATTACGCGTTCGTGACGCACTTAACTACGCCATTCGTGATGTCATTGAATGTGACATCAACCTACCCGTCACGTAGTTGATCATGACGTCATATGATGGATGGGTAAACCGGAAAGGTCCATTAAACTCTTCGATTTGATTATCGATCAATGGTATATCTGAAGATAGCAATTTGCTGTCGTCTTCCTCTTTTTGTGTTTTGTGTTGCCCATGAGTTCGCAGCCCGCGTTACCTCGCAGATCCAGTTTGTAAAATGTTTTCGGATTTACCGGTCTTTTCCAGATTTTCTATTTTTTTCGAATTTTTCTGAATCACACCCAAAGTGGTGACAAACAGACAGACAGGCGGACGGACGGACGGACGGACGGACGGACGGAAGGACGGACGGACGGACGGACGGGCGGGCGGGCGGGCGGGCGGGCGGGCGGGCGGGCAGACATACCCGATCGCAAAAACCCGCTTCCCTTTACAGGGCCTCAGCTTGCTTTACATTCTTAGCAGAAACTTTCACCAATGGATGAATCCAGTTTTAGCTATTTCCCGCCCATCTCTAGCTAAGCTCCGCCCACGCTTTTCCCGTGTTGGAATCAATCGATCCCTACATACTCTGAATTTCAATTTCTAGAAAACTATACAGATAAGCTATTGAATAGTTTGAAAGTAACTTGACTGGTTGCCGTTGCTGCGCAGTGGTGTATGTGCGCTGGGTACATGTGTGGAACCAGCAAAAACCATCCAGGGAAGCAATGGCATCACAATATTATAATTAATTAAATCAACGTTACTCTAGAAGGGTTAGACTTACAAGTACCCATACGTATTATCCGCTTTATCTTTCTTATAAATAGAGGGTCTAACACAAAGACATTGGAATTCGCTTTATACGGTGCGATCATCTACAAAGCTAGTAGAAGACGTCGCTGCACAAACCTGCTACGGGTCCTAAGTACCGCTCTAAAATAAGCTGGATTGGGTACACTCACAACCAGGAAAGAAGATAAGAAACAATGGCCAACAAGATACGACTGATTGCAGCTGTACGATGTATTCAAACTACTGCAGCCGCAGAACACAGTATGTGATCATCATCGTCATATGTACAGTCACTGCCGCCGCCCCACCACCATCATCGTTATCATCATTATCATCATCATCATCATCATCACCATCATCATCATCACCACCATCATCATCATCATCATCAGCAGCAGCAGCATCATCATCATCATCATCATCATCATCATCATCATCATCATCATCACCATCATCATCATCATCATCACCATCATCACCATCATCACCATCATCATCATCATCATCGTCACCGCCGCCATCGTCGTCGTCACCATCGCCAACATCATTGCCATCATCATCATCATCATCATCTAACACGTGAATGGAAGCTAGTATTCTGACAGACTAGCCTGGTCATATCAACACTCCTACCTGTGTTAATCCTTTCATGTATGTCTTGAATATGCGCACCTGTTCTTACAATATATACCTGCAGATTTTCTCAATAATGACCTCCACTAAACGACTACTGCGGATCTGCCTGGCCAGAAATGGATGGGTTGGATATATCGCTAAGCTATCTGACGCCATAATCAAAATATGTCACTTGTTAGCTGACGTCACAATTAAATGAGGTAGGTACCTCACGAATGGGCAAAGGCCCGAAGAAACGCAACCGTCTGAATGGAGGAATCCAGTTTATCGATCAATCACATGACGCAATAATCAACTACGTCACATGTAGGCTGGAGTCACATAATCAATTATATCATGTATGGCGCGATTCAGACTGTACATAAACGCTTAATAGCCCGTCAAGTTGTACGAATTGTATGGCTTTACTATTTACTAAACATGTTGTTGAATAGTTGACGGGGCGCTGGTGCTGGCATAGGCAGCAACAGTCCCCAGTCAAATTAATTTCAAAATATCCAACCGCTTACCTCTATAGTTTTCTGGAAATTGACATTCCGAGAGTGCATGAATCAATTGATCCCAACAAGGACAAATCGTGGGTTGAAGCTTAACTAGAGCAATAGCTAAAACTGGATTCATCCATTGTATGTGTTTGTAGATTTCACTATTTAATAAACATTCTGTTGAATACTTTGAAACTAATTTGACTGGGAGCTGTTGCTGCCCACCCATCCCACCCCACTCAAAGGCCGCCACTATTTTGAAACCAAAATATTCTAGTTCGTTAAGATATATGGTTCTATAGCAATGGATGAATCCAGTTTTAGCTATGCTCCGCCCCTCTCTAGCTAAGCTCCGCGCACGCTTTTCCCGCGTTGGGATCAATCGATCCATGCACTCTCTGAATCTCAATTTCCAGAAAACTAATACTTTGAAACTTATTTGACCGCGTGCAGTTTCTGTCTATGCCTATGGCGTGCCTATGGCAGTAACAGCTCTGCGTTAAATTAGTTTGAAAATATTCAACAGGATATTTATTATATATTAAAGACATACAATTCAGTCAACTTGACTGTCTGTTAAGGGTTTATGATGGCCTAAATCGCGTCACGGCGTAATTTATTACTCAACCCCCTTTGTACGTATGTTGTAATCGATTTATATAGCTTTGAAACCTAACTTACCAGAATATAAAATTCCTGGTAACTATGCAGGGAAACTGGTGAATATTTTCGAACTAACCTGACTGGGAGCTGTTGCTGCCATTGGCAGCAACAGCACCAAGTCAAATTAGTTTCAAAATATTCAACAGAATATTTATTCAATTGTAAACCAGTCAACGGCATACATTCCCCGAGTTATAGGGGTATACATCATTTTGATCGCGCGCCGGCTAAGAAGCTACGTATTTGATTATGACGTCAGATAAGTTACTTGAGCGACAGATCGGAACCATCCATTGTCGGTGTTCATCTGGCGGTCGCTTTAGTCAGGATTTACATTTTATCAGTAGTTACCAACATTAATCACGACGCACTTTTAATGGAATTCTAATGTAGATTATTAGCGATAGCTTTCTAAGTACCATTCCCGTGAATCTGAAATTCGTCCAGTTGTCGTGACAATGGGATTCTATAGATATTCAACGCCCACTTCGAGGCAGTCTGGTGACGCCAATTACCAGGACAAAGACAATATCGGTAATTACTGTGACGCATTCTGGAGAGCTATCGATAATATCAGATAGTTTTGAGAGCAAATGATTATGGTCGTTTATGACAGGTCCCAACCCCCTCCCCCCCCTCCCCCCTCCCCCCTCCCCACCCTCTCTCGCGACTCTAACAACAGTTTCGAGGGCCCCATGTAATTTCAGAAACTCTGCAGAGGGCCTCTGAGTTCTAAGTTCGGCCATGTAGTTCGCAGTCAAATTAGTCTCAATATATTCAAACGAATATTCTTGACATTAGAAGGAATTTGTCGATTCTAGTCTATAAGGGTCAACAGGTTAAGAAACAAAATTTTAAGGGGTGGAGTTGGAGCGTGTATAACAATAGAGGGATGCGAGCTGTTACTCAAGTATCTGACGTCATAATCAAATACGTCACTTTTTAGCTGACGTTACAGAATGACACAGTTCGGTCATGAATATGGATGAATTATGTCGTTGATGAAGTTACCGTTTAACTCTTTCAGTGATGAATTCATTATATCTAATTTTCACCGCTACAATGCAGGAAAACTGTTGAACAATTTGAAATTAATTTGACTGGAAGCTATTGCTGCGTTGTGCAGCAATGGCTTTCCAGCCAAATTAATTTCAAAATATTCAACAAAATGAGTTTTATATCGTTACGAAAATAATTGCTCTGGGATTTGTCAGTGAAAGGATTAATAAACAGCATGTTGATTATTTTTTAAACCAATTTAACTGGGAGCAATTAGTTTTAAAAATAATCAACAGCTTACCTGTGTAAGAACCTTGAAATTGAGATACGGGAACTGCAGGGTTCAAACGCGTTAAGATCGAGCCCAAAACGAACAGAAAAATGGCCGGCGATTAAATACAAATGGTCGGGGCATAGCAAGACATGACTCAATCCATTAGCTTGTATTAACCGAGTTTTAGTGATCATTCCTGTGCTTGCTACCAACGTCCACTATACGAAATTAAGGTTATGTATGCGAGGGTGGAGTGCTTCCTCTTCTTCTTCTTCTTCTTCTTCTTCTTCTTCTTCTTCTTAAGACATTGTTAATAACTCGGAATCTACATGATGGATCTTCTCCAAATTTGGGGGGAAGTATGCCCATGGAGTCATGAGCCAATATATCAATTAGGGTGTCTAAAAGCCACAGCAACAGCTTTCAGCAACAGTTTTCAAAACATAACTTTTTACGCACTCTTCAATAGCTCTTGTTCTACTGGTGCAATCGTCTCTAAACTTGGGTGAAAGCTCTGTCCATGTGATCCTGAGTACATATGCTAATTATTGGGTCTATACCACAACAGCCTTTAGCAACAGTTTACAAAATAGACATTTTACGCATACTTCACTAACGCTGGTTCTACTAGTAAAATGTTCTCGAAACTTGGGTGAAAGCTTGCCCATGCGGTCCCGAACAGTTACCCCGTTTCTGTCGCCAAAAGCTAAAACACAACAACAACAGCTTTCAGCAACACTGTTTACAAAATATACATTTTTAAAGCATTTTTCAATACCTCTAATGGAGTGATCTTTTTCGAACTTGGATTGATGTGTGTCTGAGGGGTACCGAATACTTATGCCAATTTTGTGGTCAAAAGGGAAAACGCAACAGCAAGAGCTTTCGGCAACATTGTCTCCAAAATATACACGTTTGACCTTACGGTGGCCAGACTGAAAAAATGTTTTTAAGGCGAACGCATGGCACGTGGTTTACCGCAACTGTGAATAGAAGAGCATATGTCAATTTAAGAATGTATCTACACGCGTGGTAGGTTGGATGGCAGTTACTTACATAGCAATAGGAATGGAGCGTCCTGTCGAGATTATTTCAGAATGGTACATATGTTGCTTGTACGGTATCATTCAGGGTGGGGCTGACAATTCTTGTGTCAACAGCGCCTAAACTCGCTCAAAATGGTCGAGACATTTCCAGATAATTGTAATTTTTACAGGCCAATAGAAGACTATTTTATAAAGTTACCAATGAAATTTACAAAATAGCGTTCTCCGCACCCTAACCCCCCCCCCCACCCTAACCTACCCCACCCCACCCCACAAATGGACAACGCTCAGCACCACTGCAGAGACCGTCTTCGACAAGTTTGACCATCAAAGTGGCAGCAGACGAGAAAATTCGAGTTTTTGCTTAGCCAAGAAAAGATAATTATTTTAACATTTACCACTGGAATGACTGGCTCGGTTACCGAGCCAGCCATTCCAGTGGTATATTGTCAAAAAAATACTCTTATCATATTCTACAAATGGTCACTCATCAAGATCACTGCAGATGCTGTTTTGTCCACCTTGGCGATTAGAGGGTTAAGTTGACACAAGAGGCGTTAAGTTGTCTGGTGTGGGAGGCTTAATATTTTCGAGAAGTGTTATAGCTTCCAGGGGTTATGTAGGGAAGGAATCCAGTTTTAGCTATGCCCCGCCCACATTTAGCTAATCCCTAACCACACTTCGCCCGTGTTGGTATTGATCGATCCTTTAACGCCCTGACTATTAATTTCCAGAAAGCATTACAGGTAAGCCGTTGAATATTTTGAAACTAATTTGACTGGGTGTTGTTGCTGCCTATGACGCCCAGTCATATTAGTTTCAAAATATTCAAAAGCATGTTTATTAAAATAGTAAAGACATACTAATTCGTACACAAAGTCTTAATCCGTCATCAATAACGCGTTCGTGACGAACTTAGCTACGTCATTCATAAAGTAATTGATTATCACGTCATGTTACACGTCACGTAGGTTATTATGACGTCATATGATTGACTGAAAGACTGGAATCCTCCATTCTCACCATACTACTACACGGAATGCATAAAAATGTGCGCGCATTTTTCTTAATTGAATACCCTGGGATTAACGAATCTTAGTAATCATCCCCAAAAAGGTTAACGTGGATGGGTGTGGGCAGTAGCGTATCTAGCGGGGTGGGGTGGGGGATTGCAACAGGGACAGTCTGTTATACATGACAAAAATTGGGGGAAATACGTATTTCCGCAGTTAAATGGGCTCTTAGGACAACAGATCTTCCAAAAATTCCCAAAGTTACTCATTTTCCTAAAATTGTACGAAAATTGGTGTACATTTACTCATAATTGGAGAATTTCTCCACGGTTTTCCCTTGCATTTACCCAAATTGGAAATTTTCCAGAGATTGCTCCGGCTGAAAAAAATCCTAAAATCGCCACTCGGTGTGGGTGTGCGGTGAGGGTGTCAATTTAATAACGGACACATAATAGACCTATATTAGACACTACTAACGGAGTAAACTGTGCTGGAAGGGAGATAATCGCACTCACTGCTATAAAAAAAACCGGCGCTAAGTTCGACGGTATGCTCTCTATATTCCAGACGTTGTACTTTCTACTAAAGGGCCTTTTTAGATTTATCATTGGCATTGTAACTATTGTCGTCGTCGTCGTCGTCGTCGTCGTCGTCTGTTAGAAAGCTGGCGAACATAAATGAACCAACACTTTTGATTTTCATAGTCTATTTTCTAATATATCACATGGCATGATAATCATCATTCAATGCGCTCAAAAGCGTGTTAACCTTTCTCTTCTTAATTACATGCATATATTTAATCCCAAAGAAACCATGATGTAGGCCTATATTTTGAGATTAATTTGACTGGAAGCCGTTGCTACCAACCATGGTAGCAACGGCTTCCGGGTAAATTAATTTCAAAAGTTTTAACATAACATATCTTGTACCGTAAATAGTTTACCGTAGGTGGTTTGCGTAAAACGCATGGTTTACGCTACACAATCGACCGAGGCATTGGTAATACATGCTATTATGTTATGGGACTGTATAACTGGTATAAACCTATAAGCGATAGTGATTGATTAATTGCATTAGCTTGTACCTTTGAGTTACTAAGAATATATTGAATGGTCATAATTGTGGTTGAAGGTGTTATTCGAATTCTTTCGATGGTAATTCTATTTCCCTGCTCTTGGTCCGGGAAATAGTATACAAATCTCTGATCATGATCCGGATCCGAGAAATAGAATATATTTTGGATCCGGTGCCGGAATATATCATCATCCCGTTTTAATCCCGATTTAACATTCTGGTAGTCGAAATCATAGCTTAGATTTTATAAGACGTAATTATGCATTCTCTTCTAAATTATTATCCCGTCGTCGTCGTCGTCGTCGTGGTCGTCGCACGTGACCGCCGCTGCTGCTGCTACTTGGCTACTGGTGGTGGTGGTCGTGGTTGTGGTGTTTGTGTTTGTGTTGTTGTTGTTGGTTGTGGTTTTGTGGGTGTGGTGGTGGTAGTGGTTGTGGGTGTGGTGTTTTGTGTTTGTGTTGTTGTTGTTGTTGTTGTGGTTGTTGGTGGTGGTGGTGGTAATGGTTAATAAATGTTGAGACATAATCAAAGAAATCCCATAGTAAGTATTCCACAATATAGCCCATTTTATCAACTCAAGGGACACAAATATTCACATCGTTTCTATTTAAATACACGTTTGAGTTACCTCCCCGTACGAGCTATATTATAACGTAAATTTTACCTTTAACCTTACAATTAAAGTCAGACCGACATAGACTTTAACCCTTTAATGAGCAAATTAGGTCCATAGAATCAAAACATTTTCTTAATGTCCACGTGCAGGCCAAGAGGAGACTATATTTTAAAATTCGCCACTGCAATGACTGGCTAGTACATTTCGGAGTTCAGTATTTTCTCCCAGGATGTTTAATCTGCAAAATAATATGTTTTTGCTACTACTTAATAAACCTATTACGTAGTCGAATAAAGCGTCAGATTATAACAGCCAATGAAATTTTATTTCTGATAAAAATATGTAAATTTGCATTTGTTCAATTTCTCGAAAAATTACCAAAAGATAATTTTGTCATTTTGAAGGCTATATATGCAGCTGATCGTCCGCGTCAACCAGTAAGTCAATACCCAGTCATGCGCACTTGCGATTTACTGAACTCATGTCACCGGCGGTCGCGACAATTGAGGGTATGCACATGAGCCATCTAGCCAGAATACATACAATATCTATGGTCATGGCCGCTCTACGCTATTTAACTCTATGGTTAATTTGAATTGGCGCATTGTCAAATTAGTTTCAGCATATTTAACAGAATGTTCATTAAATTGTAGTCATGACAGACATGCACTTCAGACGCTTGCAGTTGGACCTTTGCCTCTTTTACAGTTTCACGACGGACCTACGCTATTTTATTGTGACGTCAGCTCACAAGTGACGTAGTTTGATTGTGACATCAGAGTGGCAATTCGGATCACTCCATTGATAACGCCTATATTTCTTATTTCCAGACCTTCTCTACTAAAGATGATCTCACGAACACGTGACGGATGCGCTATATGTATCATTTGTTGACAAATGTGCATATATAATCATCTATGTCCAGGGCCGAACTTAAGTTGCAAGTGCATTTGTACAGGGCCCCCGAATTCCCACAAAAAATATTTTTTTGTCTTAGTTTTGGGGCCCTTGCATAACCTCAGGTTACACGCATAAATACCACAAATATACTAGAATTCATGAACCAGTATATGTAAAAATGTTCTCTTCAATATTTTGAATATAATTGGATTTGAAGACATTGCATGATACACTGCCTTAGGCAGCAATGTCTTCCAATCCAATTATGTTCAAAATATTCAACAATATCTTTTTATCCTGTGTTTGAAATGTGTTTGAAATATGTTAAATTATTTTAAGCTGTGCTGTTTAAGACTGACGTAGCCACATCCCTCTGACCTCAGCAGCCTTACCGTAGAAACTGGACCCTAGCTTTCCCGCGATCCTAAGGGCAGTTCGGAGGGCCCAGGTAAGAATTTCAGAAACTTTGCACAGCCCCCCCCCCCCCCCCTGAGTCCTATGATCGGCCCTGACGACTATATCTGTCAACATTCACAGGGAATGGCTGGTTGGCATCTCATTGATAAGGCTATTTCTGTTTGACAACCTCGGACTTTTTTGTGTTATACCATAAAAAGGTTTTCGGATTTTCCAGATTCTTTTCGAATTTAGTTTTTCAGATCACGCCCAGAGTTTTGAAACGCTAGTGTATGGCCAAGTCATTTCTGGTGCTAAGACAAGCAGAACCGGACCAGTTGGTTCCGAGATATCCATAGATCCAGAATTTGATCCGATCCGTATGCTAGTTCTTTAATCCGGATCACGGCCACAGTCTGGAAATCCTCTTACACAGCAAGTGCATTTGCGTTAAAATCGGAGCCAAATCGGATCATCAGTTTTTTGACAGGCTGGCGGACAGGCGGGCGGACGGGCGGGCAGGCAGGCCATAATTCATGAGCCGCTTACACTTATTGTCATAGACGTGTTGGTTTAATAATAAGTATAGCATGATTCACGGGTAACACTGCATCTGTACTACTACCACCACAACCACCACCACGACTACTACTACTACTACTACTACTACTACTACTACTACTACTACTACTACTACTGCTATGAAAAAAGGTTAAACTGAATACGTGTCGGATCACGTGCAGTTAATTGAAATACAAATCTTTCGCTTCTTTCGTTTCGTTCGTATCGTTTGCAACGCACGCAAGCAGTGGAAAAGCACATACGTCATTGGTGGTTGAGAATATTAAACACAATATTTATCGGCCGCCGCCTCTGCAAGGAGACGGGGTGGGGGTGTATTGTATGCGGGTCTATGTGGGTTGCGGTGCGGGCGGGCGTACATACGTGCGTGCGTGTGTGCTCGCGTGCGTGCGTGCGTGCGAGTGTCTTTCAGGAAGTTCGGCCTCTGTATGGAAAGTGTGTGACCTGTTGCTCAAGTATCTGATATCATAATTTATTACGTCCCGTGTAGGCTGTCATCACAATCATAGTTCGTAATGAAATTATCTAGCTACATCATTAATATTGAAATCTCCGCCATGTGTTTAAATTGCATGGCTTTCCTATTTAATAAACATTCTGCCATAGGCAGCAACAGCGCCAAGTCAAATTAATTTCAAAATATGCAACAGCTTACCTGTATAGTTATCTTGAAATTGGGATTCTTGTAATTCAGGGTTCAAGGTATATAATGCTATCTCAAAACGCTCTAAGTGTTCCGTGATTGGTTAGAAATGGACGGGAATAATTAGAAATGGTCGGGCCCAGTTAGAAAATGTGGGACCTAGCTAGAAATTGTGGGACCTAGCTAGAAATGGTGGGACCTAGCTAGAAATGCGTGGAACCTGGCTAGAAAGGGGTGGGCCTAGCTAGAAATTGTTTGGGGCCTAGTTAGAAATGGGTGGTGCCTAGCTAGAAATGGGTGGGGCCTAGCTAGAAATGGGTGGGGCCTAGCTAGAAATGTGTGGGCATAGCTAGAAATGGGTGGGGCATATCTAGAAATTAAACCCTTTATTGGCATCTATTCATATACGGGAATTAATCCAATTAAAGCGTCGGTAATGAGCCAAGAATGCATGGCTTAGCCTACGCTAATCACCCAGACCGTTCCAGGTTTTTACAATTTTGTTATGATCAAATCCAATGTGGGAAATCCCACCCAAAGAACACACTGTGTTAATATTTTAACCAATAATGTATTTATAAGTACTCAGATAACGCAGCTTACCGGGCCGATAGTGGCCGTTGCCGCGCCGGTACTTTCAGTATCGGCCCGGTATCGGCCCAGTAATCTGCGTTATCTGGGTAGTATAGAAAACGCATAAATAAATTCCCTCGACAATATTTTATATTAGTAAATGGATGGATCTGCCTAGTCCGAGTTCTCCGACTCCGCCATATGCCGCTTCTGATATGCCGGGCCCTGCATATCAGAAACGGCATAGGGCGGTGTCGGGGAACTCGGACTAGGATCTGCCTTACGTACAGTAGGGGCAACGTTTCAAAACGTTTTGCTAAATCTCCAAACTACTGACAATCTGCTGTTTTCGTATTATTGCATCGTATAATACATAAACCGAGAAAAGCCGATTTGTCACGCGCGGGGCGCCCTGGTACGTTTTTCCTATTGAACGTAAGGCAGATCTGTCAGTCACGTATATGACGTCATAATTAAATTCCTTACATGTATGGTGACGTCACAATGGTAGCCCCCACCCCCACCCACCCCTAATACATAATGAATGGTGTAACTAGCTCCATCATGAGAATTGGAAAGTCCGTCGAGTGTACGAATTGTATGTCTACTATTTAATAAACATTCTGTTGAATATTTTGAACCTGTTTTGACTGGGCGCTGTTGCTGTCATAGGCAGCGACCGCACCCATACAAATTAGTTTCAATAGGCCTATATTCAACAGCTTAGGCCTACATAAATTGGGATTCTGGGAATTCAGGATTCAACGTAGACTATAGAAATCTCGGAAAAAAGCTGGTACAGCTTAGCTAGAAATGGGCGGGGCGTAGCTAGAAATGGACACCTTGGCGAGTGAGTGGGCGATTACATGTGTGTTTTCATTAGCATATTATGTTTTTCTATTTCTCTGGTTATTATTTGTCTGATCCGCACAGGTAAAAATATCCCTTTACCTATCCATTCACGCGACGTTGTACAATGCGTAATCCTATTCCTGTTCGGGGTAATCTTTCATAATCTTCTAACGCATTCTCAATGTCCCGGTGAGTCGGCCAAGCCAAGCAAATACAACGCCATTAAACCGACTTGACAAGTCTAGAGCTGAGTCACCTTAGCAACAGTGACGCTAAAATTACTCTAAAGGTCTGTTACAGGCAAATAGATCGTTGCTACTTTTAATTGCATGATAAACACCGTTGTTGTGATAATAATAGGTCCTATTGGGACAGGGCTATAGGACGTTGTAAATCAGAAAAACGTAAACGAGTTCTTCATTATAACGACTGTTGGTTGTTATTACTAAATAATTAATTAGAAATTGTTCACGGAATTTGAAGCGTTGTTTGTGTCATTCGTCTATTACCGTGATAAATAAACAAACCAATATTTTACGGAATGGCCGAGGACGAAAATAAGGTAGGCCCAAATATATTACCCGAACTATGTTTAACACTTTCAACTTCACTGACACGAAACAATGGATGCAAGACATGTGCCTGCAGAATGTTTTGAAAGTAATTCGGCTGTGATCCGTTGCTGGCTATTCCTGCCACGTTATCTTCAGATATTCGGCAGTAGGTTTATACCTGTCCGATTTGGCTTGAAATTTAGATAATGGAACTGTAGTGATAAATAATTTAATTAATCTACAAATTGAATTATACTGCAATCGGTTATGCCTGCCTGCCTGCTTGCCGGGATGCCTGCCTACCTGCCGGGATGCCTACATGCCTGCCTGGCTGCCTGGCTGCCTGGCTGCCTGTCTGCCTGGCTGCCAGGTTGCCAGTCTGCCTGCCCGCTGCCTGCTGCCTGCTGCATGCCAGCCTGCATGCATGCCTGCCTGCCTGCCTGCCTGCCTTCCTGCCTTCCTGCCTGCATACATGCCTGCCTGCCTGCCTGCCTGCCTGCCTGCCTGCCTGCCTGCCTGCCTGCATGCATGCATGCATGCCTGCCTGCCTACCTGCTTGCTTGCATATATGTCTGCCTGCCTGCCTGCCTGCCTGCCTGCCTGCCTGCATGCATGCCTGCCTGTCTGCCTGCCTGCCTGCCTGCCTGCCTGCATGCATGCATGCATGCCTGACCGACCAACAAGGACCGACCGACTGCCCGGAGCTGTATCTAAGAAACTACTGACACGATTTGGCTCAAATCTTAACGCAATGAAGAAATTCACCGCGTAAGATAATTTCCAGACTTTGGCAAGTAGTAGTAGTAGTAGTAGTAGTAGTAGTAGTAGTAGTAGTAGTAGTAGTAGTAGTAGTAGTAGTAGTAGTAGTAGTAGTAGTAGTCTCTTAGTTCTACCAAGTGCACCCGGAATGTCGATTCTCATCTTGTAGAAGTCTAAATTCTTTGATGGAAATTTTATTAATTTCACATAGGAAATTATACAATATACAATATCAGTGACACGGTTGCTGTAACACAGGGGATTGTCAATGTCAAATTTTATATCGGTCTCAGGTGGACTAATATAGAAGTTAATATCGATCCGCCTGTTGGCAAACGGCGCAGGGGGCCAATATCGAATTACACAAGTTTCTGATTCCCTGTTCGTCTGCCTAAAGTTCTATGCAATGTTGTATTGCAGTGACGGTGGGCGAAAGATACAGAAGGTTCCAGAATTGTTAGAATTGAATACGGGCTTGGTTTCGTTTTCAACTGGCTTTATAAAAGGAACGTACGGAAACAAAAGCGGCGACATCGATGTCTACCTTGTATACACCTTTGAAAGTCATTGTTGCTTTTAGAATGAAACATGGCGTCGCTAAATCTACTCATTAAGATTTGACATGTATTCATGTCACATTAATTATTCTCGTTCTAATACGGCTTCATGATGGACGCTCGTCTTGTTCACTTGGAGCAATTTGTTATAGTTCTTCGACTCTGTGCAATGCAAGAAGTAATACTTCGGTATCCTGGGAATACAGGTCTACCTTATATCCAGCAATTTCAAGCCGCGCAGCATGCAGAATCATTAGCATGTCCGCTGCCTCCTGTGTGCTAAAATGTATTGCTATGTCGTAATCAAAATTTCTTTTCACACGGTTTCTCGTGAATGTCACAATTTTCCATAGGGATCCACTCTCAATTAACCTGTCTGCAAGAAACAATGTCAATAAGTCCTTGATTACATTGCTGGCAAGAAATGATTTAGCATCCTTAATGTGTGTTACCTTATTACATTATTGACGATATAAACCTTTGCTGCTTTTGTTGTAGCTATGGTATAATTGGTAAATATGACGCAAACCTAGTTATAGCCATAGCCCCGATTTTTGATAATCGGCACAAAGGATGTACCGAGTTCCATACAATCCGTAAAGTTCTTAACCGACATAAGTTCCTGGACAACTGTCATTCCATCTATTATGATGCACGAGTTTGATATCGGTACATGTAGTTCCATTTCTAAGCATTCGTTTGGACGCTCCGCTACCTCGTCGTCATCAGGAATCTAGAAGTGCTATCACATTACTCTTGTCTGCTGTTGGATGAATAGATCCATCAGGCTGAAGGAGAACGCCATTTGTACTTGGAGTTCATGTGAACCTATCACTTCTTCCAGGTCTGCTGTATCTCTTGATGATCTTGCTATTACAAGAATCCGGGCAAAGAGAAATGGTGTTATCTTGAGGGTCAGAACTTCGCTCCCTGATTTCACAGTTAGATCTTTGCCAGCAGAGTTCCATGACAATCGGTTTAGGTTTGTCATCTTTGACCACATGTATTGGTCACATTTTAGTCTTTCTACTACAAATGACGAATGCTTTTAAGACAAACTTCTCTGTATTGAAGATCGCCTCCTGGACGTGCAGTGGTATGACTTCATTTGATATCAATTTGAACATTGTAGTTGAACGGCCCTCCATTCCTTTACCAGTGAAAATATTGCACTCCGCCAGAATTGCTTTGATACGGCGGACACAGTATTCATGTTAGCTTACCTTATACGTGAATAAACTATGATGTACGCCTGTTGTTAGTGGTGATACTTCTGCTAAATGTTCCACCTTCTTTGAGATTTGTGACAATTCTGGGACAGTGAGACTTGAGTAGTGTTGGCAGTGTGGAATTTATGCCACATATTCCACCATGCGGCTTAACACCTTTGTTCAAGTGATCCATCTGCTGATCAACACTTATTCTTGTGAATGCAACTGTGTTGCTGGTATTCACTGTGAATGCTCCATTGATGATCTCATTTCATATATCTTGTTCCGTGATCTCGAGCTTCTGCATTCAGGCTAGGTAGTCTGGAATATGTCTCACATATTCCAAGCGATCGTGAGCAAAAGAGAGAGAGCACCCAGCCTTTCCAGTGTGGCCAAGTAGAGATGCCAGTCACCATTCCTTGTAGCCCACAAGAACCGTAACAATGTCATCACTTGATTCATGTGAATTAGAACACAGCGGTATATTGGATTGTGGTTCTGTTCTTCATCACATTTGGCAAGTTGTACATCAAACTTGATAGAAATTCCTTATCTGCCTTTAGAACATCTCCACGAAATTTGCAAGTATCACACAATGTTTTAGCAACCAATTGCAATGCTTCTTTGGTAATAGGAATATCTCAATAAAAATCATGTATGTATGATTACTGTATTCTGCGGCTGTAGTAGCAGAAACATCATACAGCTGCAATCATTCCTTCTTCGCTTTTACCCACTGTGTCTTGTCCTCAGCTGAAATCCTTAGCTTCCTCAAGACCATTATTGATTTGAGTGTACTGAGTACTGCTTTCTTGAGGTCACCTCGTAGCATGCTTAGCAGATTTATGCAATAACGTCCTCTCCTGGTTTTGTATTTGCTGTCTCCGAGTAGGGCGAATTCCAAGGCTCTCTGCGCTAGTGTCTCCTCTCCAACCATGGACCATCTTTGCTGGGTGATTTTTTACAGACAGCGGCGACGTATTACACGTCTTGTATAGTGCATCAGTGGAAATTACACTGTCTGGCAATCGATGTCCAGTGATAGTGTGTAGGTGTTTGCGGCTGCAGGCATCGAGTTTGTCTAGAGCTGCATTTGGAGTTGCCCAGCTGTTACAGTTATACAGCATCAACGACACGCAGGTTGCATTGTATAAACGTAGCGTTGTTATCAAATGAATCTTTGATCTACGAATGCATAGCTTCCAGAAGGACTGGCAAGTTATGTTCCCCATAAGAAAGCGTGCGGCAATGTCAGCAGGATTGCAAATCAGTGAGCCTAGGATTTTACTTTTCCTCCATGGTTCGCCGCCACAAAGTGCATCATCATTTTCTTTAGTTTCAATGCTATGTAGATAAATATATGTGGATGAACTCTGTTTTGGATTCATTCATAAAGAGATTTTTCAATTATTAGTTTGCTTGCAGCTATTGGGAGAATTTCGTCACGGGTTTCTTTTCCTCGTCTCTAAAGTCCACATCATCGGCATATTCCATCTCCAGCGCCATGCCCAATATTGTGGAACTTTCCCGCATGGATTTAAATGCAGCAGCAAGGTAACAAGTGAAAAGCACCGGAGATAGACCATCTCCCTGTGGGGAGCCGATTAATGTCTCAAACTCTACAGACTTCATTGACTTAATGTCAGCTTGGTGTCTGCAAGCCGTAGTCTCACTAGTCGTAGTTCATCTTCATTGCAACGGGCCTGGCATAGTACATCTAGGATCTTTGAGTGTTTAATTGTGTCGAAAGCTCATGACCTGTCAATGCCCATTTTGTGGAAATCCCAGTGTTTGGACATGACTACCGACACAAGCATATGTAGAGCCCATACAATGTTTGCGCAGCTGCGTCCACATTTCAAGCCACTTTGACATGATCCGATGAAGCCATCGACCTTGTCTCGGATGCGGCATAGAGTAACATTAGATAGGATTTTCCGTATGCTGTGGATGAGCACAATGGGCCGCAGATTGACTGGTGGGCCAGGTGGCTTCTTGGGCTTGGGTAGTGCGATAAGGATGCTTTGAATTTATTAGGTGCGTGATCGGTTTTTGAGATAATGTCACTTTCATATTTGAATAATTCATTGCTCATGTCATCAGGTCCAGATGCACGTCCGTTTTTCAGGACTTTAAGTGCCTTCTCAACTTCTGCTGTTTTAATTGGTGTTAGTAATGGCCTGGTGTATCCTGAGAATGGGTGCAAGGGCTCATCATCGTGGTCAGTGAACTGTTCCTTGAATCATTCTCGAATCGCCTCGGCTTTTCCCCGGTCAGTCCCGATGATGTGTCCTTCAGAGTTGTGTACAGTGAGTGGTGGTGTGTGGTCAGTAACTCTCAGGGCTCGGGTTGCCCGAAACATTTTGTGACAGTCACCTATAGCAGTGATTTCATCTGCTAGGGAGTCTGCTTGTTGGATAGCAAGATCTTTTAAGCATTCGCTAATGGGGTGCAGAATGTCATTGCGCCCCCAGCATAGTTTGGTGCAGTCTTCACTTTGGCCACTTTGACAGATGCGCAGCAGTAACAGTTTCCACTCTGCTGACAGCTTTACTACTAGAGTATCATTAGTATACATAGTTTGGTTGTTTTTAAGAACACCTGTGCTGCTGATAGCTGAATATTCCATAGATTTCAGTATTTTGGTTAGGGCTTCATTTGGATTGGAGCTGATGTCGATGTTAGCTATTTGCTCACCGAGGGTCTTTTTGTATGGAATTTGAGTGTCAGTGTCGCTGATGAGCTTGGGGAGGGTGTAGCTGACTCTACCCTCTTGCCTGGTATGGCGTGTATATATTAAATACAGATCGTTCATCTGAAGGCGTGTAATGACTGGCTTATGGTCAGAATTGAGGTATGTGCCTCCATAGGAATGAGCTTTCCGAAGTAGGGATTTTGCTTTTGTCTTGCATAGTATGAAGTCTATTTGGTTGAAGACAGCTGTTGTAGCCTTGGAACGTTTTGGGCCTTTGTGATCAGCAATGTGTCCGGCATCCATCCGAAGATCAAAAAGTGCTTGCAGAGTAATCTTATGCACCTGCACGGCTCTGTTATCATGATTTCCATTGATGATCTGTGTAGAGGTGACCGCGCTGTATAAGTTTGCTTCTTGCCATGCCTGATCTAGACCTCTGACCCCAATAGTTCGACCCAAGAGCACATATTGCTGTGCGGAAACCTCACGGACAAAGAATCCATTTATTCTTGTAACTAGAGTCGAGATGTTCTAATTTCAGTGCTCGCTTGTAGAGATGTAATTGACAACATGAATGCGTTATCATTTCCCTCTTGAATATGTCCTATAGTAGATGATTTAAGTTGGGAATTATAGGCTGGCCAGACAGGCACCCCCTGATCTTGTCCAGCGCCACCACTTTCACAAGAACTCTGAGTTGAACTGAACTCTTGGTCTGACATTTCAATCAAGTCTTTGTTAAACTGTGCTATTTCGTCCACTGATGGTTCTACTGATAATTAGCTTCAATCTTGAGTCACATCCATGCTATTCCTGTTTAGGTAACGTACCATCCACGAGGTTGAGATATCAACCATTGCTGCTTTAGTAATTCTGTCTTCAAAGACGCCAACTTCGTATTGGTTATATATTGGGCTCTCTCGTGAGCTGGGGTTGGCTTCTATTTTACAGGAGGTTAATGGTATGACTGTTCTTGGAACATTGGCAAGTCCACTCGATGTTTGACTCTGATTAATACCCAATGGATTCAGTACAGTCTCACTATAACTTGCTGATTGGTACGCACCTGATGCTAGACCATGTAAACTTCCGTTAACGTCTGATGAGTCAATATTAGCACCAATGTTATCCAATGAACTACGGATGCGTCTACCCTTTATGAGATCGGGTGGTACGTATACAGCAAAAGATGCAGTCCGTTCGCAGATTGCATTAGCAATTTTATTGCAGACTTTCATTAGTTGGTCATAGCAAATACCAGCACAGCAGCCATATAGTTATTGCATAGCCTTCTGACTTCGGAAATTGTGGTACATGTATAGCGAGAGTCCAATGGTATATGGACTTTCAAACATATGCTCAAATGATGAGTCAGTAGTCTTTGGAACAAGAGACATCTGTCGCTGGCCTTTGCATTCACTTGCTACACACAGTGATAAGACCATACATCATATGCAGATTTACAGCTCTTGTCAACGTGGCAGCTGTTCGGGGGCCTTGAATTATCTACCTCATAAAGGCCATCACCTCCTCGCGAATATCGGATTCACTGAAATCCAACAAACTGCCTTTAAATGTACATGGCTGTTAACCTTTTGATGCAAGTATGCACTGGCGTAGAAGTTTCGCACATTTGAATACTTGCACTATATTCACATTAATGTCCTCCTGGCTGATAGCGGCATGAGCAGCTGTATGACTAGATTCTTGGTTATGTATGATCGATGGTTTTCTACCTTTGCTCTCAGTTAGTTCGCATATTACATTTCTACGAATTTTATGCAAAAGCTGTCATCGGGTGATGCTATACGTTTGAATTCCATACTCTAGCATAATGTCCTTGTACACATTCTCTGCATCTGAAGTTTTTACAAATTGGCCGTCATCAACCGGTCCCTATATTTCTGCATAGAAATTAATTTCAGCCGAGATAAAGTCAATAGACGCACTATAGTCACTACCTATACCAGAGCTTTGTCTTGGCGACGTTTGAACGATTTGACTCTACGCTCCATAGCTTTCAGACTCTGGTTGGCTGAGAGGTTCGAGCTCCTTTCCCGTTTTGTGTTTACTCCCCTGACATTTTAGACACAGTTTATAGGCAGTAGGTATCCGTTTTGGTGTAGCTTCATCTGAATTATCCATGATCTGCTATGTCAAGTCTCCAGGCTCTTGATAGTGATCCTGTGGCCTTATACCTAATACAATAAACTCTGCAAAACTAAGACGATATATTAGAAATTAAATAATTAAACAAAAAATGATTTTAAATAAATCATTGGACCCACAATGCATAGCCATCAATATGGCTGTAGTGCTGGTACACGCATAGCTAGATGACTACGAACTAGCAGTCTGCAATGTCGGTAGTGTCACTGAGGCACTTGGCCGGAAGATGCCTAAACCTGCTTGAACACATAGCTGATGAATTAGTGAACGAGCATTGCGTCACCCTATGTGAAATTAACAACGCCGGCTAATGTCAGTGACACTAATTAAAAGGAGGTGGTAGACTTCCACTTAATAGAATTCTGGCGTAGTCAATTTTATCATGTTTAGGAATTACAGTCCAGCTCAGAAACGTAACAAAATGGGAGTGGGGGTGGCGGGCTACTGTTGAATATTTTGAACATACTTGGGTTGGAAGACATTGGTGTCTAAGGCAGCAATCTTTCCGAATCCAATTATATTCGATAGAGTCAACAGAACATTTAATAGCTAACATGTTTCTGTTTTTGTTTAGGAAACATATTATGTTATTTATGCGCTGTGCTGTATCTATGTCTAGGTAGCGACCATCTTGAAATCCGATATGATCCCCCATTCAATTCATTTTATAACGGTATCATCTAAATCCTTAGACCCAAACCCCGGTGTAAAAATTGGAACAATGTTTATAGCGTAAACAGTAAATGAAACAATGCGGAAAGTATGTCTGGCTGGCAGCCATCTTGAAATCCAAGATGGCCGACATTCTATTGAATTTATCATGGCATCGTCTAAGTCCTTGGGCCCAAAAACCTAGGTATAGCCATTGGAATTGTGTCCATAGGTGGCTTATTAAGCGAGATACTGACTAAAATAGGTTCCGAGCGACAGCCATTTTGAAATCCAAGATGGCGGACATAAGGTTTAAGGGCAAAAAAAATGGTAAACATGAAATTTGTCTTCCTGGGACAATTTAGACTGGATTAAGCCTATTTGCCAAATTATTGGCAGTTGAAGATGCCCCGGGATTTCACACGGTTCTCGTTCTGTATCATTTTATATGTGACGTCCATTTATCTACTGCCATGCACATAGGTGTGGGAACAGGGGTGGGGGAAGTGGGGAGCGATAGCCACCGCCAGAGTTTTCCTCTGGCATAGTGTATCCACCATAGCGCCACACACCCTACGTTTTGGCACAACTCATAGTTTAGACGCCCCCCCCCCCAGGTCAAAAGACGTTCCTACACCCCTGATGTAGATAACTCGCACCAGAATAGTTATTCAATAAACTGATAATGGTCGGTATTCGGGTATCTGAGTTCATAATCAATTAACCTTTCCAGTTTATTCATCAATCACGTGACGTCATAATCATCTACATGAAGTGTAGTAAGACTTCATAATTAATGACGTCGTGAATGACGTAGATAAGTACGTCAGGAACGCATAAATGGTGACGGACTAAGCGTTGGTGTATGAATTGTGTCTTTACTATTTAATAAGCATGATGTAGTCAGCAACAGCACCCAGACAAATTAATTTCAAAATATTCAACAGCCTACCTGCATAGTTTTCTGGAAATTGAGATTCATAGAGTGCATGGATCGATCCATTCTAACACGGGAATAGCGTGGGTGGAGCTTAGCTAAAGATGAGCGGGGCATAGCTAAAACCGGATTCCCGCATTAAGGTACTAGTTACCTGACGTCACCATCAAACTGAGGACATTCCTGACGAAACTCGAAAAGTCTGTCAAAATATTATACGCATCGGATGTTTTTGATGAATTTTCAATTTAGTAAATATTCTGTTGAACATTTTATTCTTATTAGATTCCCTCTCCCCTTAAGTGGAAGAGGGTATTGTCTGCCTGCCAGCCAGCTACCCACCCCACACCCAACTCTCAGCCACACATATCCATGACAGCCCGCCAACCGTCCGTCCGTCCATCCATCCGCGAGTCCGCCCATCCAGCCATACCTTCCTACCGTTCATCCGTCAGTCCGTCCGCCGGTCCGACCGTGGAAGAGGATTTCAAGACATTGGCCGTGGTCCGTATAAAAAATAACCTGGATTCATATCTTTTGTTCTTTGGACATTGATAGTCAGGTAGTACAGGGATCGGTCGGTCTATCCTAACACGAGCGAAATGTGAGTGGAGCTTGCCTAGAGATTGGCGGAGCATAGCTAAAACTGGGTTCATAAATTAACTTTACACGAGTATCACTTTACTAAGATATCACTAATTTCTTTAACAGGCCACTGAGCAAGACAAAGAGGCAGAAAACGACCAAGACCAAGACGAACAGGTATGAATTAACCCTTTCATGACGAAGATGGCCAAACCTGGCCTCTGTAGTGGTCTCGAGGAATGTCCATTTGCAGCCCAAGAGAAGGTTATTTTGGAAAATTTACCCTCTAGAATGACTGGCTCTGTAACAGATCCAGCCATTCCAGTAGTAAATTTTCAAAAATAATTTTCCCTGGCCTACAAATGGATATTCGATAAGCAAGAAAAATATTCTCCTGACCAAATTTGGTCGTTAATTAACACCTTTTACTTTTGCACAGCAGAAATGGCAAATTCGTTTTCATTTATTCGTAAAGTGTTGAATATTCTAAAACTAATTTGTTTGAGAACTTGTGATGCCTCTTGCAACACCAGATTCCAGTCAAATTAGTTTCAAAATATTTACCGGGTTTCTGTATATTTGCCATGTGTTTGAAGCATTGAAATTTGAGGGATGTCAATAATTTCGATTAGGCAAAGCTCGTTCACGATGGCATTTAAAAGACTATTTTGATTGTTTTAATATTTATTGACAGCTCATTTCCAGGGGTCCTCTAACCTTCAATCCTCTTTGGGAGACCACCTGTCATTTTGGGGCCAAAGTATATTTGGTTAACAGCTCCGTTCCACTGTAAATACCCAACAGCCACATTATTAACATAGACTCAATTAACCTTTTAACCGTTATAGACACGAAACGACAAACTCATTATGACGTAGGCCTATGAGGAATATTCTGTTGACTATTTTGAAACTAATTTGACTGTGATGTGTTGTTATGTACGAAAATGGCTAGTTCCAGTCAAATTAGTTTCAGAATATGTAAGTGTTGTCCTGTACAATTGACTTGAAATTGAGACACTGGCGTTTCAAGGGTTACATGGCAAAAATTAGTCCATGAAAATGTTATCCAAATATAATGGTACATCAGCCACACACTTTTAAAAGGCATTTTCTATTAATGACTGGCATCCTTGCTAAATCAATCCCTCTTAGGATTGGAAAATATGTGGGCGGATGCCACCATTGATTTGGGAATTGAAGGCTATTTGTAAGGTCACGAATGTCAAAACAAGGTCATAATGACTAGTGTGCGATTTCTCATGGTTTGTACCACATTTACAAGCTATATCTAAATAAAAAAATAACTAAAATATCGTTTAATGTAGCAAGCATCTTTCATTAACAGGTACGCATTTTAAATTTCACATAAATGTCTGACATAATCTAACAAAAATCCCCCCCACCCCCACCCCCACCCCCCCCCCCCACCCCACCCCCACCTCCCACTCCCACCCCCACCCCCACCCCCACCCCCCGAACAAGGGAGCTTAATTTGTACTTATGTGATCCCTGTACAGTTATTACATTATACAGGTAAATAGTATCTGAAGCATATATACAATATGTGCCTGAGTCTATTGGCCAGTTTGCAGTTTCATTACACCTCGGCACATAATTTAAGCTTATAAAAGTATACAATTCTAACCATTTAATTTTCAAGCATTCTGGTGTGAATATGCACCTATAAGTACATATTTTAATTTTATTGAACAAATTTAGTCATTAAAGGGGTTAAAAAATGTCCCTCTCCTGACCAGCACATGGGCACTACTCAAGAAAACGTCAGATGGAAGGGACAAAAGATATCCAGCTGGATACTTCGAGACTAATCTAACTGTGATGTGTTGCTTCCATAGTGAGTAAAACATCCAGCCATCCCAGTCTCAGGATAAATGTGGCTTAAAGGTGCACATTCACACCAGAACGGTCTAGAATAAAAAGTAGTTAAAGTGTATGCATTTTAGAAGCTTAAATTGTATACCTCGATTTAATGAAACGAAGTGAATCTTAACAAATGTTGATTTCATTCCGTATAAATTTAAATAATTTTTTAGTTGTGAGCACGTGTCGCTAATTCAATTTCACAACTTAAAAAAATATATTAATTTATATACAATGAAATCATCATATACTAAGATTTATTTCGTTTCATTACATCTAGCCAACCAATCTAAGCCTCTGAAAGTATACGTTTTTAACAATTTTATTTTCAAGCATTCTGGTGTGAATATACACCTTTAAATTATGAATGAAAAGCTCTCAAGAGTCATGATAACCTTGTTTTGACCATTGTGACCTTACAATTAAATGACCTTCAAATTGATTCAGATTGTGGCATTCACCCACATATTTTCCCAATCCCATGATTTATTGATCTGGATGTCAGGCATAAACAAAGATGTTAAAAGTTTAAAATCACACGTTGGCTGGTAGGGAGGTGATATGTACAGGAATAAAAGTAATTTACTCTTATATATTGATTTCAGCCCGTAGACAATGAAGATAGCAAGAAGTCGACTAATGATAAACACGACGACAATGACGACGAGGAGAAAACCGATGACGATCAAGGTAGGTGTAAAGCTTTGCTGTGTCCTAGCCCTTTTACCAGTGAAATTTCAGTATCTCAATTTCAAGACAGCCACGCAGGAAAAGTGTTGAATATTTTGAAACTAATTTGACTGGGAGCTGTGGCTGCCGTAGGCAGCGTCAGCTCCCAGTAAAAATAGTTTCAAAATATATTCTGCAGATTATTCTATACATCAAAAAGAATTTGTCATTCCTGATTTGCAATTGTTAAAGTAGTTTACTCTACAACGTGCATGCATTTGTTACTAAAATCTCGCAGGGATTACATACAATTTTGTCAGTGGTTGCTTTAATAACAATATTGTGCAAAATAAAACATTACAACACACTTCCAGTACATAAAGTATGGGTTTCATAACGTGTATACAGAAATTTTATTACTCACTTTTTTTTCTCTGCAGCCATCTTTGATTTTCTGAAAATTTCTAAATCACTTAAAATACGACTCTCCATTAACCGCTCGGCTGATTTTATTAAAACTTGGTTCAATGGAATACGACGTGGCGGGCTTCGTGGAGTACATACATAATCCATTTGAGTTTAAATGACTACTTTTTACTGAGTTCTTAATCAATTTCAAACAAACTTGACTGTATTATTGTATTGCACTTTTATTGCTGATTTCCTTTCTCAACCATCTCTGATTTTTGTATATGTCAAGGAAATTGTTTAAAACACTACTCCTCATTAACCGGTTGCCCTATTTTATTCAAACCTGAACGGAAGAAGACACTAGGATTCAGAACATTCTACAGAAATTGGATTGGTCACTTTTTTCGTCCATCTGGGCTTTCCGGAAATGTTCAATAAATGATATAAACGACTAAGCCTACTCTTCATTAACCACTTTGGTAATTTTAATATATATCCAAAGATATCTGGAAAGACATTATGATGGTAACCATTATACATCATCTGATGCCGTCTATTTGCTTGGCGGCCATCTTCTATCTTCCAGAAGAGTTTCAGTAGCCAATTCACCGTCACAGAATATCCATCTATCATCTGGCGGCATATGCCGGCATAATCGGATAAGTGGCTCGTACGTTGACGTCATAAACTTTACGCCATAACTTATTCTATTTTACCCGCGTTGATGTAACACACGAATATCGATTTTGCGCCGTTGAACACCGGCCCAGGAACCAACATTAAATTCGATATCGTCGCGCCCGTCTCAACGGCGCATGGGGCCTATATCAAGAGTTATATTTGCGTCGATTTGAAACAATATCAACCTAGATAGATTTCTGATTCTCTGCTAATTGGCGTATTGGGATTGACTCAGGCGTTATATGAAGTGTGATATTATCTGTTCTATGTTGCATTATTATTGCAAGGGTTTAATCTATTCTATATTGTGCTGGTTGATTCAAGGTTTTTAAATGTAATATTACAGAAGTAAGGATTATGAATTATCGTGTTTATGTATTGTATCCGTCAATAGTTTCCACTCATTTCACTTCTCTTTGATATTCTCGCACCTATGGAGCCGATACAACCTTATGTAACACCTGCGTAATCATCTATACATGTTGCCTTTGTAAGGCCTGAGCGAATAAAAAGTGAACTTGACCATTAATAAGGCTCGGTACAAGCAGGCAATCAGAAACGTGTGTAAAATCATACTGTTTCATATCGCCCCAAATATAGCAATTGATTTTGGTCCCTGTGCCATTGACCAACGGGCGCGTCAATATCAAATTCGATATTGCTCCATCAACTGCGCAGATACAATATTACATTACATTCATACGTTTCCCTTACTGTCAGCCGGACATCTCTACTTTTCGTTATCTCTCTTTTTGGGCAGCATTTGCTTGTCAACGTGGCAACATCATACGTAGAGAAGATTATCTAACAGCTTGCCGTAGGCCCTACAGGAAATCGGCAGAAATCCATTTTCGCTCATTTATTATAGAAACCGTATAGACACCTAATTTAGAACATACAATATTTCGTCTGCATATGCATATATACCTAGGGCATACGCAATACCCTACCTGTGCAATTTTTAACCCAACCTTTCAATTTTCCAGCGTAATTGGAAAATACTGTATTTGGTGTTTGCCTCCGTAATATATTTACCTGCGTCTGGGGAAATATAAACAGTTGACACGACAGTATAATTTCAAAACGTCTGTGTGCATAAACCCATTACTGGTGGCGCTGGCGAAATCCGGCCTTTGCAGTGGTATTGAGAAATCCCATTTGCAAGTCCAGAGAAGACCTTTTTTAAACATCCCACCGCTGATTCATTCCAGTCATTCCACTGGTGAATTTTCGAAAACAGTCTTCTCTTGGCCTGCAAATTGACTTCCATGAGTAAAGATTTTAATTTTCTAGACAAATCTTGAAATGAAATGGTTAGGTGAATGTGTGCGTAGATCATATAATTGCAATATTATCCAATCGTGTTTTGCTTATCGATTTACGTTTTATGACATCGGAGATTTGCAAACATTTATCTCAACTACCCAGGTTAGGTTTGTGCGAGTATTGCTTTGATAGATCAACATCAATTATTTAAGAGTTGTCGCGATACTCGACTAATCATCGTGGGTACAAATTATCCAGCCGTAATAAAGTAAGCATATCAATGACGAAAGTGCAACTATGGTGGTTAGAAATGTCCATTTGCAAGCCAAGAGAAGAGTATTCTTGAAAATGTATCACTGGAATGACTGGCTCAATGCTCGAGCCAGTTATTCTAGTGAGACATTTTCCAAAATACTCTTCTATTGACCTGCAAATGGACATATATTGGCTGATTAAAATGTCAATTTTCGTGACCGATCGTATTAAACAGTATTTAAAATGTAGGTTTTTAAATATGTTATGCAATAGAAATTATTCACAATTATTCCATTATTTAATATTTTATCACTTAAATTCACGTTTTCTAACATAATCGCGATTTTAGACTTAATCACGTAATCGTACGATTCTAACCAAGGTAGCTGATTCTTTGTAAGTGTTCGTGTAGTCGCGCATTAGATCGGTTGCATAAATGCTCGAGCAACCTAACTAATCAAAATCGGATTGGCGAGAGTTCTATTCTAATAGTCAGGTGCGCGCGTGCTTGCGTGCCTGCGTGCCTGCGAACTTGCGTCCGTGTGTACTCGCTGGCGTTCGTGCGGGTCCGCCTTGATAACTCAGATTCTACTGAAGGGATCTTTATCAACCGTTGCGTGGGCACTTTGGCGTGTGCTTCCTCAGAAGTGAATTTGTTGTAGGTTTAAAATGTCGAAGGTTTAAAATTGCGACGCTGTTGGTGTGTATTGCAACGTTAGTGAGGCCCACGTGTGTGCTATTCACAAGGCTAGCCTCACAATACGTCAGCAATAATATTGACATAATTTACTTAATGACATAACCATTATGACATAACCATTCTAGGAATTAATTCTCTTGGCATCGGGAGCTGAGCGAACTCTGTTATAACGGATGAATTCAGTTTCCGAGTCAATCATATGGCGTCATAATCAACTACGTCACATGTATGCTGACGTCATAATCAATTACATTATGAATGACGCGATTTAATCCATATTAGAGGCTTAATAGTCGGCCTGATTGTACGAATTGTATGTCTGCTATTTAATAGGCAGCAAAAGCGCCCAGTCAAATTAGTTTCAAAATATTCAACAGCATAGTTGTATAGTTTTCTGGAAATTCAGATTCAGAGAGTGCATGGATCGATTGATCCAGACAGGGGCAAAGCGTGGGTGGAGCTTAGCTAGAGATGGGTGGGGCATAGCTAAAACTTGATTCTCCCATTTCTGAAGTTGTTGCTCTTGACGTGGTTTTAATGGGAGCAAGGGCGGACGTAAATAGCATCTTAGATCCATCGCACACCATCCAGTAACTCTGCGAGGGAGGGTACCGTAAACACTACCGTTCGCCCGTTTATTAAATTATTAACTGATTGGAGAACCGGTTGGGTTGAGTACGACTCAACCGGTTCAACAACCCTGTTCATTTACCTCGTGTTTGTTTTATAACGCCACATCACCAATGAGGTCTCATGAAACCCCGGCCAGGGTACTCGACATCCAACCGCGTGACAATACTCATAACGTTAATTCTAACACGAGTAAGATTTTTTCCAAACACGATTAATAACGATGATCTTGAAACTATAGTCCATATATTGCTCTTTTAACCGCTACCATTCCGATGTCAATATTTGTTTTTTACCGAATTAATAGCAAAGAAACTGGTGTACATTTTTTAACAATTTCGCTGGAAGATGTTGGTGTCTACGACAGCACCACGTCGACCATAGGCAGCAACAGCATCCAGTCAAATTAGTTTTTAAATATTGACTAGCTTACCTCTGTAGTTTTCTTGAAAATTAGCAATGCGTTGGTGGAACTTAGCTAGAGATGGGCGGGGCATAGCTAAAACTGGATTCCTACATTCTGTTACAGAGTGGCCACTTCCATTAAGCCAAAAGATGGCGATTCTTTAAGATGGATCGTCTAACTATCACCTATTTTATAGAACCGCCATCTTTTTTGGGATTTGGGCTTATATATATCTTTAAGCCCTCGTGTGTCAACAGCGCCTCAAAGCGCTCAAAATACTACTTGAAAGATCAATTAACATTTTGATGGTAAATATGTTTCAAGATATTTTAATTTTAGAAGACTATTTTTGTAAATTTACCACTGATTATTTTTCCGTCGCCTTGACCATCAAAAGGGTAACGTTAAGGAAAATTAGAATTTTTGCTTAGCCAGTGTCTATTGGAAGGCCAAGAGAAGAGTATTTTTGAAAATTTAACACTGGAATGACTGGCTCGGTTACCGAGCCAATCATCCCAGTGGTAAATATTCAAACATACTCTTCTCTTGGCCTGTAACTAGACATGCTTCAAGACCACTATGTAGCTGATTTAGGTTGGTTTGATCTAGCAGGTTTGACGTTTGAAGGGTTAAGATGACACACGAGAGGTTAATAGCCTTATCAATTATTCATCTGTAACTAAATGTTAATTTAGTGCATCTTAATGGTGTGGTCAGGGATATTAGTGAGAGACATTACAACGTCGAAACGTGTACCTAGTTAATTAGTGAGTGATCTTGAACTTGGGCTTGCACTTGACCGTTTTGGATTAACGAGCCCAGAATTGCTGCCTAACGATTTTTTTTTTCTTTTCAAGTTTTTCGCATCAGAGGCACCGCGAGATCATTAATCTAAATATGGCATAATTATGATTGGCTAGAAAGACCGTGTCAATCAAGGCTACTTCTTTGAATTGAGAAGAAAAGACGCGGTTATTACGATGCTGTCATCGGTTGATTACAAATCAGCTATAGGACCACAAAGAATGATGGTTCATTAATACCCTAAGGCTCTTGAGAGAGAGAGAGAGAGAGAGAGAGAGAGAGAGAGAGAGAGAGAGAGAGAGAGAGAGAGAGAGAGAGAGAGAGAGAGAGGGAGGGAGGGAGAGGGGGTGAGAGGGGATAGGGAGAGGGGACAGGGAGAGGGTGAGAGGGGATAGGGTGAGAGGGGGATAGGGTGAGAGGGTGGTAGGGTGAGAGGGGATATAGTGAGAGGGCGCTAGGGGGACAGGGTGAGAGGGGGATAGGGTGAGAAGGGGATAGGGTGAGAGGGGGATAGGGTGAGAAGGGGCTAGGGTGAGAGGGGGATAGGGAGAGAGGGAGATATGGAGAGGGAGCGAGAGATAGGGAGAGGGAGAGAAAGACATAGGGAGATAGGGAGAGATAGGGAGATAGGGAGAGAGATAGGGAGAGAGATATGGAGATAGGGAGAGAGATAGGGACATAGGGAGAGCGAGATAGGGAGAGAGAGAGAGATAGGGAGATAGGGAGAGTGATAGGGAGATAGGGAGAGAGATAGGGAGAGAGAGATAGGGAGATAGGGAGAGAGAGATATAGGGAGATAGGGAGAGAGAAATAGGGAGAGGGAGAGAGATAGGGAGAGGGAGAGAGAGAGAGCGATAGGGGGAGGGAAAGAGAGAGATAGGGAGAGGGAGAGAGATAGGAGAGGGAAAGAGAGAGATAGGGAGAGGGAGAGAGAGAGATAGGAGAGGGAGAGAGAGCGATAGGGGGAGGGAAATAGAGAGATAGGGAGAGGGAGAGAGAGATAGGAGAGGGAGAGAGATAGGGAGAGGGAGAGAGATAGGGAGAGGGAGAGAGATAGGGAAAGGGAGGGAGATATAGGGAGAGGGAGAGAGCAATAGGGAGAGGGGGGGGGGAGATAGGGAGAGGGAGGGAGATAGGGAGATGGAGAGAGAGATAGGGAGAGGGAGAGAGATAGGGAGAGGGAGAGAGATAGGGAGAGGGAGAGAGAGAGAGAAGAGGAAGCACATGATATATGTTCTTATTAATCAGTTTTAACTTTGGATAGCTAATGTTCCTTGATAACACAGGTTAATAGGCCGGTCCAGGACCAAAACCGGGCCAATACCTCTTGGTATTGGCCATGTATCAGCCCAGTAGCATGCATTAGCGCGGCCATAGGCATATCATTGATCATCGACATGTTTGCTTGTCCGCAGATTAGATAGATTAACGCACTTGATTAGATATCTATTAATAACACATTTGGATATCCTTAATTCAGCATACCTGTTAACACCCCTAATAACACCAGTTACGGGGTCGATACTGGCCCAATATCGGGCCATATTGATGGAGGTGGGTGGCGTGAGTATGGCCCGACTTGCCTTTGGAACCGCCAGCTGTTACAATTATAGACTATTCAGAATACGCGGGTTGGTTTGTACAAACGTTTTTTCGCGAAGGGCATCTTTGATTTACGAATCGACAACTTCGAGACGGACTGGAAAGTTGTGTTTTCCGTATAGCAATGTTAGACGTATTGCAGAATAGTGTTTTTAGTTTGCATGCATCTATTGGGAGAAGTTCGTCAGGGGGTTTCTTTTCCTCGTCTATAAAGTCCGCATCGTAGGCATAGTCTATCTCTAAAGGCATGTCCAGTACGGACACCGGGGATTTGGTCTTGTCGGATTTCAAGGCTACAGCGCGGTAGTAGGCGAAAAGCACAGGGATAGACCATGCCGCGGCGGGGAGCAGCTAGCTGTCTCAAATTCTACAGCCTTCACTGTTTTGGATTCGTAGCCTACTCTCACCTTGGTGTCTGTGAGTAGTAGTCTCACTAGCACATCTTCATCTCCATCATAAATGGCCCGGTGTAGTGAATCTAGTGTCTTTCAGCGTTTAACTATGTCGAAAGCTCCTGCCATATCAAGGTCCATTTTGTGGAAATCCCAGTGTTTGGACATGACTACTGACAAAAGCATGCGTTGAGCCCATACAATGTCTGCACAGCTGCGTCCATGTTTGAAGCCACTCTGACAGAATCCAGTGAAGGGTCGGATCTCGCATGCGGCATGGAGTAATATTGGGTAGGATTTTACAGCATCGATTGGAAGATGGTGCATAAAGACTGAATTGATTAGGTGCGTGGTCGGTTTTGAGATAATGTCACTTGCATATTTGAATATGTCATTGCTCATGCAATTAGGTCCGGAAGCATGCACATTTTAGGGCTTTGGGTACCTTCTCAATTTATGTAGTTTCAATTGGTGTTGGTAATCGATCGCCTGTAAAAGATTCAAGGGCTCATCATCGTGGTCAGTTAACTGTTCATTTAACCATTCTAAAGCTGTGTCTGATTTGTCCTGCTTAATCCCGATAAAATGTCCTTCAGAGCTATGTGCATTCAGTAGTTTGGCCATGCGGTGTAAAACCAATCATACGGGTAAATTGTTGAATATTTTGAAACTAATTTGACTGGAAATTGTTGCTACCATTAGTTTCAAAATATTCTATAAGATGATTATTATATAATAAAGAATGCAATGCATGGCACGTACATGACATCACACACCAGCATTTCAGGAGGCAAAATGGTGGCGATAACTGTTCAATACGTATATGGTATTTCAAAGCAGATAATTGTGATATAGATAAGAGAATGTGACAGGGTATGAATGATAGAGAATCCATAAACCATAATCTATCAGCGCAATACAACGTTTGAGATAAGATTAGCATCACTTTAATGTAACTAGGTCGATAATCTCAATGCGCTCATGGATGTATCCGAAACTAATGACATGGTTCAAAAGGCGTGGTGTAATTATAAAGGCCAGACGCCGGTATGTGGCCTGTCTGAAGTTGCTGCCCTAACTCGGTAGCTACTTTATTCTCTTGAACACATGTATTATCGATGTTATAGTGTTCACAGTTTATACATGCCTCTTTGATGTTGCTGTCATTTGGCCTATGATGTTTGGTGCCTCGATTCTAGGTCAATGCTAAATACCGTAATACTATGAACAATTGTATAAATAAGTATAATGACTGTAAAATGTGTGGTCTCTGTTATATGTTCACAGGCCAGGTATTGTGTGACCCTCTGTACCCATAATCCCTACCTGAAGCTACAATAACGGTCAAAATCGGCCACCATAGAATTCCACATTCCTCCTGAGGTGCAGACCTCAATTCTGACAATAACACTGACAATAACCGTTACACGCCTTCAGATGGGTAGACTAGGACTCGGACCAGTCAAGTCAAGAATGGGCCTGAGAAAGCTTATGATTTTGGCTGAGGACAAGACACAGTGGGCAAAAGCGAAGAAGGACTGATTGCAGCTGCAGGATGTTTCTACTACTACAGTCCCAGAATACAGTAATCATGCATACATACATACATAATTCCACAGTGTGTAAAACAACCGTCGTGAAAGCCTCGCCGACAAGTAGGAATTTTCTCCTGAGGCGTTTGTGCGGTGGAAGTGTTGGTGGCCTATGATGTTTGGCGCGTCCGCCGGTTGTGGTTTCGATTCCCCGTCAATGCTAACTACTGTAATGCAAGGAATACTGGTAATACTAAGATAATACATGTTTCTTTAAGAAAGTCGCACCTGTTGTCTCGATCCATAACCCATTTGCAGCAAAGGTGTATTTCAGGAGAGTAAAAGAGCAAAATGACCCAACAAACAATAAAATGGTTAATTCTTCTTTCTCAAGTACCAATTACTGAACGTGTTAGCAACATATAACTTAAAGACGTACAGCAGATAAGTGACGCAGTGCAATATTGTATTGAGACCAATTGCAACTGCACTCCGAACAAGGATCTACCAAACATAAAAACTACCATTTTTCTAACTACCATCCAATAGCTATGTAAATTTCCAATAAAAATGTCCGTTTTCATTGAAGTGCTGAAGAGATACATCTGTTTATATTGAAAATTATATGGTTAAATTTTGTAGAAAAATCTTTTTTGTCATCAACTTAACTTGGAAGCTTCAGACAAAAAATGGACATTTTGCATTGTAGTTTATCTAGACACATTGTCGTCTGTTCTATTGACCTCAAATTCTCTGATTGTGTGTCTCCGGGTATGAATCTGGCATAAATTCAAGTCCATTTTCTTTGTCACAGCCCAGGGGCTGTGACTAAGAAAATGGACTTGAATTTATGCCAGATTCATACCCGGAGTTTATACGACCGGAATCTTTCATGCATATGAGTTTTGCACATTGAAAAAAGTATGTGTTCTAACACGTTTCTGTACAAAAATGTAAGATTGGTAACAGAGACAAACCTGTGTATAGTAATTTAAAACTACCATGAATATTAATAAACACGCTAATCTGCCAAACCGGCTAGCTCGAATTTTAATCAATAACTGTTTCTAGCAATATAAAAGAATGTTCGGTCTTTAAATAAGGAAATAATAGAACCTGGAACCGTGAGATTGCCACAGCAATCAAACAGACGAGAGTAGCATACGCGCATTGGGTGTCGGCGCATAGATCAGTAGTCCCCGACAATCCAGCGCGGTGATTGTGCAAAGAAGCAAAGACGGAGTACAGACAGAAACAGAGACAAGCTCAATCTAGAGCTGGGGAGAACACAACAAACAAGATCATGTAATGAACCTTTCCAGTTTTAGCTATGCCCCGCCCATCTCTAGCTAAGCTCCACCCACACTTCGCGGTGTTGGGATTTACCAATCTGGGAATGCCCTACCTATAAATTTCCTGAAAACTATACAGGTAAGCAGTTGAATATTGTGTAACTAATTTGACGGGGTGCTGTTTCTGCCTATTCTTTCCTTATGACCTACATCGAACAATGGACATTTCCAGCACTAGCTAAGCCCCACCCACACCTCGCTTGTGTTGGGATCGATCGATCTCTGAGCTCCCTGACTATCAATTTCCAGAAAACTACACAGGTAAGCTATTGAATGTTTTGGAACTAATCTGACAAGGCGCTGTTGCTGCCTATGGCAGCAACAGCGTCCAGTCAAATTAGTCTCAAAATATTCAACACCATGATTATTAAATAGTAGAGACATACAATTCGTAGAACGTGTCGAGCTATTAAGGGTTAAAGACGGGCCTCGTAGAATCGTGTATGGTGTAATGATTATGGTGTCATCCTGCACGCCGCTTAGCTGATTATGACATCATATGGCGTCAGCTGATAGATGGATACTCTGGAAAGGTGAATTAATATAGTAGCCACACGCCAACAAGGAATGCTACATAAATGGGTTGTCAAAGAGCAAGGCAGTCGTATTCAACAGGCTCAAAGATGCAGAACCTCGTAAATTTACCATGAACGGACAGGAAATGGGCATTGTCAATGAGTATGCGCATTTGGGGATCATGAGAATTGCGAACACCTGCAGCTACGCCGCAAACGCATAAGAAAAAGCCAGGAATACTGTTCACGCTCTGTTGGCGGTGGCCCACATGGCGCAAAGAATCTCAACCCAATAGTTCCCTTCAAAATATAGACTACGTTCGTCATGCCCAGAGCAATCTAGGCATTTGAATCAGTCAATCTAACTCAAATGGACATGCAAGAAGCACGAATACACCCGTGCACGCGCACGCAAGCACGCACGCTGAAGACTGACCTGGGAGGAGATTCAGGTCGGGATGCCCTTCGTTCTTTCTCCGAAGTGGCACATTAGGGCATAACTATATATTATGGCACAATGGTAAATATTCTATGCAAGTATGCGATTCTGTGACTGTCTACAAAAGCCGGTACAGCGTGGATAATAATTTACATAAGCGTGTCTGGGTTAAATTTGCGCTGGTTTTAATTATTTCTATGGATGATTCCTGGAAAATCGAAATACAGTAAACACCTACCTGCCCTTAACGGACACCTTTTCGGCCATCAAAAGTGTTCATTAGACACAGGTGGGCGTTTAATACGGGTCGTTGGGTATAGTGTGTAAGTTGTTGGGGCCAAATGATGGTGATTTGCTAAGACGGGCGGTCTGTGGACCACCCCCGTCTTAGCAAGCCATCATCGTTTGACCGCCAAATCCAGGTATAACGCACACGTTATTGTATTCCCGTTTAACCGTACCTGATGGCAGTGTCCGCGACACAATACTGACACAGGGGGGCATCTAGGACGCTGGGTTTGCATGAATCGCGCGCATAACAATGATTATAACGACGATGAGATATACATGTAGCTACGATACAGTTCAGAAATAACTTAAAGGCTGGAATTCAATAAGGAGGTTTACACCCTGGTTAGCCTAAGCCTGGTAACAAATAAGAATGTAATTGCAAGGTTAGTTGTATAGAGCTCGCTATATCCCCCACTTTTGCTTGAGCGCTAGGTCATGCCTCCAGCAAAGGGCGTGGCCTAAATGCCAAAATATGGGTATTCCATATGGGTATATGGGTTTGCTGGCTATCAAAGAGGCCCTGCCACTTATGAAGGGTGCCCAAACTTCAGTATTTAGAACGAACACACAGTCGCACGCACGCACGCACGCACGCACGCACGCACGCACGCACGCACGCACGCACGCACGCACGCACGCACGCACGCACGCACGCACGCACGCACGCACGCACGCACGCACGCACGCACGCACGCACGCACGCACGCACGCACGCACGCACGCACGCACGCACGCACGCACGCACGCACGCACGCACGCACGCACGCACGCACGCACGCACGCACGCACGCACGCACGCACGCACGCACGCACGCACGCACGCACGCACGCACGCACGCACGCACGCACGCACGGAAATGGTTAACTCGTTTATCAACTGAAGATGCGTATGCATTTTATAACAGCGCTGTTGGAAGTTGTTACTGTTTACGATAGAACCGTGCATTTACCAGCTACAATGTTTTGAAAATAAGACCATAAACCGATCTCAAAATAAAAAGAGATTAATATGCCATACTGGTATTTATTAATTCATTAGTAAACTGGTTCAAAAGCATCCATGCGGAGTCTTATAGTTGATCTATTCAAGCCCATATCACGTGATTTGCTGGTAATACAGTACAGCTCATAAATAAATAACAGTTTCCGAAACAAATGCAGAAACATCTTAGTACAATTTTGAAAACGATGTAGGAAATGTTCTGTCGAATATTTTTGACTTAATTTGGTTAGCAAATTAGGCAGCAATGGCTTTTAATTAAAGTAAGTCCAAAATACTCAACAGTAGGGCACTACGTTTTATTTTATTTTTGTAAAAATGTAAAATTAGTTCTGAGCTATACTGTATAAATGCAGAGATACCTGATAATATGCTGACGTCATCCACACAGGCGTTAATAAACGGTGTAAATATCACATATTCTAGCGACATAAAGCGCTGCCGCGTAGGCTACAATTATTTGTAAGGGTTGAGTTAGTTAGTGCGTTTCTATGCGCGAACATACGCGTGTATGCGGAACAGTAATCAGTCATCTTATGTTTTTGTTTAAAATTTATGCAATTGTTTTTACTGTGTGCGTATACGATTTTACAAAGTTCTTATTTTAGGAGAATGTGTGATTTGTCCAGCATCGTAGTAATTTAGTGTAGAGAGGCGCGACATGTTCAATAGAACCTTCTCAAAGTCTTTGTAGGCTATTCGGCTAGCTCAGATTCATTTTAACCGTCCGACTGCCGACTTTTTTGCAAATCACATATTCCAGGGTTATATCTCTGGGCCTGCTAAATATTTTGAAAACAATTTGACTGAAAGTTGGTGGTGGCTAAGCCACCAGTAACTTTAAGTCAAATTGTTTTTAATATATTCATCAAATCAAGGGTTTTTACTCATTAAAATTAATGTGTCGCTTAAACCTCTCGTGTTCCATTAAATATAGACCTTTTGCACGAGATATGAGATGCCGGTTCAATTTACCCAGCATGCAATGCTACCCAGCATGCAACGCCCTGTCTCCATAATCGTCGTAATTACTAGACGCCATATTCGTTTAGTCTATTGTATGCACAAACCAGGATTTCTCAAACAAAACCAACCTGCTTGCACGTGTAAATAGTCATTTGTCCTCCAGCTCTGGAAGCATAAGCATGCACGTAGGGCGTATACACGGCAGTACATTCGAGAGTCTGTATTTCAATACTTATCAGAGAAAGTGCGTCAAAGCCCAGGAGAAAATAGGAGAAAGCTTTTATATACATTGACAGTAGTTTGCGTGAAAGTTGTTGCTATCAATGACAACACCAACATTCAGTCAAATTGTTGTCAAAATAATTAGTATGTAATGCTATTACTACCTGCTATATATTTGATACAAATTTTATTGAAGTGTTGCTGCAACAGCTTTCAGTCTATGTATTCTAAAATAATCATCATAAATTTCAGTCAACACTTTCTACGGATTTAAAGAGCAATTTGAATGGAAGTTTTTGCTGACTAAGACACCAACAACGTTATCAAATTGTTGTCCATAGAATCACACTGCGCTCAGTATTACTAACTAAGTAGTGAGTATATGGCCAAAATACGCTTTGCCACCGCGAAGGAAATATTACGCCTCGCTACCATGTGTACGTTTCTGATCGATCAATGCATTTCAAACAAATGCACAAATCTGTCAGCGAAACATGCACGCCGTTTGCTAAGCATTCATTCTTGGCGAGAAAGCGTATATATAGGCCTACACTCACTTTACCTAATTAGTAATATATTGATTGCACGTGGGTGGATAATAATTCGGCAATGTTATTGGTGCCTTAGAAACCAACAACTTAGTCAAATTGCTATTCAAATCCATAGCGAGAGTCGACTAACAATTTTGATGATTATTTTAGAATACAGCGACTGAAATCTGTTGTAGCAACACATCATTCAAATTAGTACCGTATCAAATCTGTACCAGGTAGTAATCGCATTACCTAATAATTATTTTGACAATAATTTTACTTAATGTTGTTGCTGTCATAGATAGCAATAACTTCCACGCAAATTATTGTCAAAATATATATAAAAGCTTTCTCTAATTTTCTTCTGGGAATTGACACAGTTTCGCTGAACATTATTGAAATGCAGGCCGTCGAATGTACTGCCGTGAATAGTACGCCCTACGCGCATGCTTATACTTCCAGAGCTGGAGGACAAATGATTATTTGCACGTGCAGGCGGGCTAGTTTGGTTTGAGAAATCCTGGCCTATACAGACAATAGACTAAACGAATATGGCGTCCAATAGTTACAACGATTATTGAGTCAGGAAATTGCATGCTGGGTAGCGATGCATGCTGGGTAGCATTGTATGCTGGGTAAATTTAACAAATATCTCATATTTCGTGCAAAAGGGTCTATATTTAATGGAACGCGAGAACTTTAAGATCTATCGGCGTAAACTTTATTTTTTTAACAATGGTTATGCCCGCCAAAACGGTCTCTGCAGGAGGTCTCGAGGAATAGCCATTTGCAGGCTAAGAGAAGAGTATTTTGAAACCGAGCCAGTAATTCCAGTGGTAAATTGTCGAAAGTTATCTTTTTGGCATACAACTGGACACATGATAAGCAAAAACTTGAATTATGTTTACCATTACCCCATTCATGTCTAATCGACGAAAAACGGCCTCTGTAGGCTAGTGTTCTCGAGGAACGTTCATTTCACCGGTGAATTTACATGAAAATTAGGTCTTCTCTTGGTCTGGAGAAATTAAAATTTTCTTTTAAATCCTGGTATGTATAGGATTAATTGCTATACCTAGCATTTTGAGCGCCTTATGGTGACATTGGCATGGCCGAGATAACGCGGCTTACTGGGCCGATGCCGGGGCGATGCCGGGCCGATGCCGGGCTGATGCCGGGCCGATGCCGGGCCGATGCCGGGCCGATGCCGCGCCGATGCCGGGCCGATGCCGGGCCGATGCCGGGCCGATGCCGGGTCGATACCGTACCAATACTTTCAGTATCAACCCGATATATATTAAGTCCCTAGTGAGAACACGGCCTAGGTATCTAGTGAGAACACGGCCTAAGATTAAGGTTATTTATCATATAAACAAGGGTTTCAGCCCGATTAATATTTCTGGATTTAACACAGGTGTAATTTTCAACGAAAAATTGTCTGTCATTGATTGAGTAACTCGTAATATTCCCACGTGCCTAATGACACCTTAAATGTTTCCTAGCAATGACGAATGTGCAAATGTAAACACGACGACGGATGCGTTATGTTGCTGATTTAAATTATGTAAATATATATGCTACCTATAGTTATGAAATACGAGTGTATATTTCCATGATAGACGCAGAAATTGTAAAAAAAATTGGCTTAAAAGTAATTTCGAGGAGTCCGAAATAACGATGTTATGTTTGTCATTATTTTTTGTGACGCATTGGTCAGAATCACGTGAATAGTACACGTGCGTTCATATCGAGAAATATTAAAGGTACAGTTTCACGCCAGAATGCTCTAAAATTAAATCATTGAAATTATATACCTTTAAAAGCTTAAATTGTATACCTCAATGTAATGAAACGAACTGAATCTTAGCAAATGGTGATTTCATTCCAAATAAATTAATATAATATGAAGGTAAAATAGGGGCACGTGTCTCTAATTCAATTTCACTACCTAAAAAAGATTATATTAATTTATATATAATGGAATCTGTATGGTCAAGCCGACCATATGTTAAGATTTATTTCGTTTCATTGCATGTACCCACACAATCTAAGGCCGTGTTCACACTAGGGAGTTAATCGGGAATAACGCCATACCTCAATATAACGTTATTCCTGGTTAAGTCTCTAGTGAGAACACGGCATAAGCTTTTAAAAAGGACGCAATATTAATTTTTTTTATTTTAAAGCATAAGCGTGAATATGCACCTTTAAACGGGCTGAAAGCCGTGTTTATATGGAACAAAAATATTGTTGCTGTTTAAGACGACCACCTATCTTAAAGAACCACAATAATTTGCTTCCAAAACTCTGGTGGTCAATCAGACATGTAATTAATTTACAATCAGACGTAATGCATTGAGACCATGTGTAAACGCCCACGGTCAAAGCGGACATCCTGGCTACAACGCTCTGTGCGGGTAGGATGTACCTTTGGAACGCGTAAGACCAAATAGCCTACAACAAATCCGATACAATACAAGAGCTATTCTGTTGTATATTTTGAAACTAATTTGACTGGAATCTGTTGTTGCTATAGGCAGCAACATGTTCCTGACAAATTAGTTTCAAAATATCCACCAGCTTACGGTCACGTTACCCTGAATTTGAAATTCCGGGAGTCAGGATTAAATGAGTTTACGAATCTTACAGTCCCACCTGGTGGTATTACGTAATACGCTAATTAACCCCCAGAAAGGTGAGATTAGTTTTGAGCGAGACCGTATTGATTGTCACGGCCTGAGTGTAATAAAGAAAATACGCAGATATGCTATGCGCATCGGGTCAAATTTACGGAGAGAAGAATAGTTAGTTGTCTTTGAGTCTTACCATAGCGAATTCTCGTAGGCCTACGCCGTGTTTGTTTAGCTTACAATGTTAAAGATTTTATTGCTGAAGTTTAATTTGATTTTGCAAATAATTTTCTAATGTATTGATAGACCGAGGATCTTTTATCAATATAACAAGACCGGGCTTAGATATTAGAATTCCGGTATTGAAAAGCTATAATGGAGGACTGCAGTTTATCCATCGATCATATGACGTCAAAATCAACTACGTGGCGTGTATGATGATGTCATAATCAATGACGACATGACGTCACGAACGCATAAGAGAAGACGGACTAACTGTTGTGCGAATTTTATGTCTTTACTATTTAATAAACATTTTGTTGAATAGTTTGAGACTAATTTCACTGGGCACTGTTGCTGGCATATGCAGCAACAGCACCCAGTGAAATTAGTTTCAAAATATTCAAAAGCTTACCTGTATAGCTTTCTGGACCTTGATATCAGGGCGTTTGGAGATCGATCGATACCAATACGGGCGAAGCGTAGTAGAGCTTAATTAGGGGTGGGCGGGACATAGCTAAACCCTGAAAGATCCCTTCCAGCACGGGTAGAATCAGGTTCAGTTTATTACCATGAAACCGAAATTCGAACTAATGTGATATTCGTTTCAAAGTGAAACCTCGTGACTCATTTTCTAATTCATTTAATGAATAAAGTAATATACTATACGAACTCAGTGTGGCTTGTAGAACACGTACTTCAACAGGAGCTTAATGATACAAATAATTAGGCCTAACAAATAATTTGGTTTAAAAATCTTGAAATGTAAATAACATATGTCTTACTGAATTTCATTTTAATTTCCAAGAAACGTTGCTTCAAAGGACCCAGACTATATTAACTCTCATTTTAGCAACATCAAAGCAGTTCTGAGAAAGCGCCTTTTTAATAGATTTACAAGTTAACAACAGCTAGAATGGAAACGAGTAAAGAGTTCGTTCAAGGCGATGTGAAAGACGGTGAAGAGTTTGTGATCGATAGTCCAGAAAACGCTTGTACCGACTTGCATCTGTTATCAGAGATTGGTAACAATTTGCAAGAATCGAATTCGCTAGACAGTGATAACGAAGGCAAACAAGTTTTAGACCTAGGCCTATATTCGGAGCAATATACAGGCGGGATTGTCGATACAGTCGACGAGTACGTAGACAGACTGTTAAATAATTTGAAATGTGAACTCGAGAATGAGAGTTCTCAGGTGTCTAACATAGTTGAGACAGTTAGTGTCGAGTCTGGGGATACTGGAGTGGCAAGCTCGGAGAATACGCTTAGCGCGGATGTATTAAAGAATATAAATGAGAGGCCGGATGGTTTTGAAACTATAGAAGATTTATCGCATAGTTGTGATGGTTTGAATTTAAGCATACGTTTAGGTAAGCCTGCTAATGTTAATGAGGCTAATTCCACGGGACTCGTCGCAGAAAGCTATAGTGATGACATTAGTATACATAAAGCATTCGCGGAAGACATGACGGTGGGTGCAACTTGTACCGATATTAACAGTCTCTCGGAGACTCTAGTTTCCAAATCATTGCAATTAGCACAAGAGGAGCTACGTACTAATAGTAAGATTGACGTTTCGATGAATGACATTGAGCCAGCAAGTATGGAACAAAAGCCAGACATTACTGCTATAGATTCTGAGGATGGAAATAATGCTACTGATCCATTTGTTAAAACGGATGTGATTATTTCCGAGCCTCGTGACTCTGTGAATGAGGCAGATAAGAATAAGGACGAAAATGGACGTACAAATTCCAATCAATTATCACCAACTGAGACACGTGGATTGCCCTCAGAAGCAGACAGTAAGGTTATTCCAGTAGAACTAAATTCTAATCGTGATGATTTACAACAATCTCGGCCGAGCCCGGACAATAATTCTGTGACTCCAGAAATTGGAAGAGCTCCGGTGTCAACTGTATATGAGGAAGAGTCCCCGGTCTCAGAACCGAATACAGAGACTGGTCCCATTTTAGACACACGGAGCCATAGCGTTAAGGAAGATGAGGAAAGCCATATTATAACGGCTGAATATGGAAATGATATGGAGGATGGTAGACAGGATAGCGACCAAATACTTAGTAATGATTTGCCACCACAAATAGATGCTGCAGTAAACGAAAGCGAAATAGTAAGTGAATCACATTCAGGGGTAATGTTACCTAATCTTGGTCATACTGAAGCACAATGTGAATCTAGCGACAGTAATGAGATCACGTCTGGCGAGAGAAATACAAATTATGAACACGAGGAAAGCAAAAGAACCGATAAGCATGACCACGATTCGAGCTTAATTAATCAAAACGAAGTCGCCGATAACAAAGGCGCGGAGTCTGTTATCGCAGAATATGACTCGCTTGGAGAAATTGGAACAAATGATACTAATCACATACACGGTAATGTAAATGAGATCACATCTAACGAACGCGATGAAGTTGACTTCTTTAATCCGAGACTGTCCGTGGTTGATAAAGAAGAAACATCAGTTATTAAGGAAATAGCTGACGTTAGTGAAGATAAGCGTGCCTTTGATGAGGTAGATTTCCATAATCCACGTGTAGTACATACGATAGCTGATATAAAGCGCGGTCTAATAGCAGATAGTGCTAGCCTTGGTTATGACGAGCTTGATAGCGCATGTCCACCCCCTGATGAGGTTGATGATAGTGAGAAGGAATCTCCAGACGTGACCTCTGACCCCGCAGATAGTCGCATAGATGCACATATAGAGCACAATGATGAATACACGAAGGAACCATCCAGTCCAGACCAGACTGTAAGCATTCCAGAGGAAAATGAACAATTTGCTCAATCAGCATCAGAACAACCATTGCATAGTCCTGCACCAAGTGCAGTAGATGTCATGAACTCGCCTCCTGTTCAGATTGTGATCAACCCAGTGGAAAATCTACATACTCAAGGCGGAATAGAATACTTGAAAGAACAGCAGGAGATAATTCAAAGCATTGAATCCGACCACAGTGGTCCATCCGGTAGCAGTCACACTGAAGATGAGAAAGATGCCCACGTATCGAACACGAGATCTGGACATGTACACATTCAAAGAGGTACCAAGTCTGCTACGTCGGTTTCCAGAAGAGAGTATGACTCGTCATCATCATCTAAATATCGAAGCAATCGTAGTATGTTCCCCTTGCTTACTAGTCAGAAACAGATATATAGTCAGGATGATAAAACTGGGAGAACCACAAATGATGTCCCACCAAGACAAGAGTGTACAGTCCAAGGTCATTCTGCGCAAAATGAATGGAAACCTAATAGACGACAGGGCAGAGCAGGACGAGACATCAGAAGTCAGAGAAAAATCACTGAAAAAAACAACCAAGTATCGCGAACAGAAACAAACGAACTCAGCATGTCAGAATCTGTAGGTAATGATCCGCTTAGAAGTGAATTTAGACATCAGCGGTACAAACCAAATGGTTCGCAAACTGACTCCCATCAAGGACAGTCACGTCTTTTGCCAGGACGGATGCTTAGCTATACTGCTTCCCCTCGTCTGATGCCAGCGAGGTCAGCTCGTTCCACAAGTGCCACTGGTAGTGTATGGATGCTTTCACCACGTGCCCATTACAGGCCCTTAACGACCAGAACAACAGCGTCCAGTAAAGGTGATTTTCATTATTGTATTTGCTTGCTATCGTTGACCATTATGTACTGCGCTTTGTACCATGTTGTGAACAGCTTGGTGTATTGTTCTATGTCGTCGAGATCAATGTAATATTATCAACCCTTTGAACGCGAAAGACCAAAAACATTATGTCGAGTATTTTGAAACTAATTTGACTGGGGCCTGTTGCTGCCTATGGCAGCAACAGGTTCCTGTCAAATTAGTTCAAAATAACCAACAGCTTACCTGTATGCTCGTTTTAAAATTACGATTCTGGGACGTCAGGGTTCAAAGGGTTAATTTTAAAATCATGGCTCTACTTGATCCTGGTGTTATATCGCTGAAGCCTCAAATGTATCATAGGGACAACATGGCAAAATAATTGTTCCAATTAAATTAAAGGTGCATATTCACAGCAGAATGGTTCAAAATAAAACCGTTAAAATTATATACTTTTAGAGGCTTAAATTGTGGGCCTAGATGTAATGAAACGAAATAAATCTTAGCATATGATAATTTCATTACGTATAAATTAATATAATTTTTAAGTTGTCAAATTGAATTAGAGACACGAGTCCCTAATTCAAATTCACAAATAAACATACGAAATTTATTTTTATGGAATGAAATCACCATATGTTAAGATTTATTTTGTTTCATTGCATTGAGGTACACAATTTAAGCCTCTAAGGGTGTATAATTTCAACAATTTAATTTTCAAGCATTTTGGTGTAAATATTCACCTTTAACATGTTTAAGAATAGCACTGGTAACGCCTCATTTTGAATAGCCAATGAAATTCTATAGCTATCGCGACCACTAATTACGCTTTCTGTTTAAAGGTGCACGCTCCCCCAAAAATGTTTGAAAGAATTGTTAAAATCGCATTCTTTTAGTGGCTTAAATTGTGTTCCTAGATGTAATGAAATGAACTAACCCATAACATATGATGGCTACAAATTATATTTTAAGCATTTTGTGTGAATATGTACCTTTAATAAAAAAAATTACAAAGCGAGTTATATAGTCGGATCTGTATCGAATACACTGTATTTATTTGATGTTTATATCTGGCAATTATCCAAGAAACACAATTATTATAATTTAGTTTCTTAGCCATTTGTACCCGAGATACCAAACACGGTAAACAGGTTATAAAGTAAGAAGTTCTATGTTGAATATTTTGAAACTAATTTGACTGGAAGATGTTGCTGCCTATGTCACCAACAGATTCCTATCGAATTTTTTTTCAAAATATTCTACAGCTTACCCGTATCGTTGAATTGAAATTGAGATATTTCGACTCTAGTGTCAAAAGGGTTACAAATTTAATTCGCACATAATACCTTTAGCGCTGAATGGCCAATTTTCCCATCCCCATCGTTTTTTGTTCGCTTGCGTCACCGTATTGAAGGGAGTGTTTGCTTTAAACATTTTACCACGCAAGGCAGAAATCCAAAGCACATTTACAAATTAATAAAGATTCTGCTAAATAGTTTGAAATCAATTTGACTGGGAGCTGCTCTTACCTATAGCATATAGGCAGAAACAGATTCCTATCAAATTGGTTTTAAAATAACCAACAGCTAACCTGTGTATTTACGTGCGGTTCTGGTAGGGTAAGGGTTAATATAATTTTAGCAAAGTATGTCTGGTAAATAGAACTATACGCGGATATATCTCTGTTATAATAATGGCCTAGCTATTTTTACGGGTTTTGTAACGTGTCTATGCATAATCCTAAGATGAATTACTCGAAGAATCTAGTCCTATGCACGCGCAAATGTAGTTCTAGTTTGCCATACATTTTCTGTGACACATTTATCTTTGTGGTGAACCGATAACTCTTTATATTCTCATTCACAACAAAATGCTTGAAAATAAGATTGTTAAAATTATATAGTCTAGAGGCTTAAATTGTGTACCTCAAAGTAATGAAACAAAAATAATTCTTAAAGGTGCATATTCAAACCAAAATGCGTGAAAATAATATTGGTAAAATTGAATACTTTTAAAGCCTTTAAATTGTGTGCCTAGATGTAAGGAAACAAAATAAATTTTAACATATGATCATTAAATTATGTATACATTAATATAATTTTGTTACTTGTGGATTTAATTAGGGACGCGTGCCGCTAATTCAATTTCACAATTTAAAGTATTACATTAATTTATAGTAATATCGTTTCCTTACATCGAGACACATAATTTAAGCTTCTAAAAGTATACAATTTAACCATTTTATTTTCAAGCATTTTGGTGTGATATCTTCACCTTTAATATATGATGATTTCATTCCATATAAGCTAATACAATTATAACAAGAACTCCCAGTAAAATTAGTTTCAAAATTATTGTCCCTTGAAAGTATTATCTGGTGGCTTGGAGCAGTCAAACAGTTAAATAATTTTTTGTGAATAAAATGCGACTTTTCAACCCTTTGAGTAAAAAACAACCCCACGATTCGAAGAATAATTTATAATTTACCCCTTTAACCGCCTCGTGTCAACGACGCATTAAAGCGCTCAAAAATACTTATTTCAATTAACCATTTAATTGCCAATACTTTTTAAGGAAATTTTAATTTTAGCAGCCAAAAGGAGTAATTTTGTAAATTTATAACGAAAATTTACAAAAAATAGATTTCTGTTATCCTTCAAATGGACATTCAGCAAAAGTGTAATGGTCAAGAAAATTCAAATTTCTGCATATCAAGTGTCCAATTGCAGAGCAAGAAGAATATTTTTGAAAATTTACTTGGCCTACATACTCGATGAGAAGATGGAACATAAAGGCTGAATTGATTAGGTGCTTGATCGGTTTTGAGATAATATCACTTGCATATTGGAATAGTCTCCTCCTGACTGACTAGCATGATCCATTTACACACTCGCGGTTTCACAGCCTGTGGTCACAACGAAGGTCAACACGTGCAAATTCATTTATCATATGGGCAAGCATGTACGTCATTGCACAACATTCATTAAAGCTTTACACATCATTTTATATCTAACTATCCTGATAGCGCGTGTTACTGGGCCAATACGGGGTCATATTGTTTCGGTATTGGGCCAGTCCCGGCCACCGTAAGCTGGGTTATCAGTCTATTACAGAATCATGTGGAAGTAATATGTTCACACACTAAGGGTTTACGGCGTAAATGGTACATTGGTACATACTTCTTAGCAACAATGACGTAATAATGCTGGTTGTGGAGTAATTTCTACCCACCCAGTGGTTCTTCTTGTTGTTTTTGCGCTTTAGACATTTTTTCAATAACTCTTCTTTTACTGTAGGGGTCTTTTTCAAACAATGGCGGACGCATGCCCGTGTGGTCCCGGAGCGGTGTGCCAATGCTGGGCTCAAAACCTTAAAAGAAACCAGCAACACCCTCAAAAACTTAGTTTTCGAAATGGACACTTTTGATTGATTTTGTAATAACTTTGTTTCTACTGGAGGGATCGTCTCCAATCTTGGGAGAATGTTTGCGCGTGGGGTCCCAAAAACATATCCCATTTTTGGGTCAAATCCTACCATGCAACAGCAATAACTTTCAACACCATCGTTTAAAAATAGATACTTTTGACCTCACGGCGGCTGATTGAAAAATATATCAACGGTGCGCGTATCTAACAAATGTGATCTTGTTAGCTAAAGTAATAACTGTTTGACAAACTGTTTAATTAAAAAAAAATACTGCTCCTATAGCTCTTTGTGACTAAAAAAAACATAATTACAAATTATTCTACAAGTCACCATATAACATATAACCTTTCATCTACGTTTACTTCAGTAATATTTATGATACAAATTTCTTGGCAGGACCTACTCAGTCATTGTAATAGACTATGCCATAAACACGCCATTATATTATCTCGGTGCGCGTCAACCAAGCGAGCCAGCTCATAGGTGAATTTCTCAATTCCCCTAACTGTGTAACCCATCGTTCCTTCTGTTGAAACGGACATGAGGTAAGCAGTCGGTGTCTACGACAGCAACAGTTTGCAGCAAGGCCATTTTAAAAACCGAGACGAGTCCTCCGTTTTTCAGTTCCAACGGAATTCAAACATTTGACCGAAATCATAAAATCATTAACCTGTATACCCCTACACAGAGGAACATGTTTGGTCTTGCATGTGTTAGCGCTGGTTATATAAAACCTTTAATGTATATATATATATATATATATATAGATAACACTTGTGACCGGCTGATTTACGATATGTACGTAAATTCTCGCCACACGTGAGTCAATTATATTGGCCTAAGACTTTGATATATTGGTGTATATAATGACGACTATTCCCTTTAAACCTTTCCTGTCGAAGCCAATCTCGAGGAATTCCCATTTGCAGGTCAAGAGAAGACTATCTTTTAGATTTTACAACATGAATAGCTGGCTCGATAATCGAGCCAGTCATTCCAGCGGTACATTTTCAAAAAATAGTCTCCTGATGCCATGCAAATGAATATCCGATAAATACATATTTTTATATTCTTGAACAAATTTAGATATTAAACGGAAAATGTCCAATTTAGTTTTATATTAATGGAGGTTGTCAATATCTAGCTACGCCCCGCCCATTCCTCGCTAAGCGCCGCCCATTTTGTACGTGTGTTGGAGATGGTTTATATACTCTGAACCGTGAATACCCAGAATCCCTATTTCAACATCTTCCAATCAAATTTGATTCAATGTATTCAACAGAATAGGCCTATTCATTAAATTGTAAATTCACCAAATAGATTGAATTCGTACTATTTCTTGATGGACTTTTCGATTTTCGTGATGGAGTTACGTCATTTTTTATTGTGACGTCAGCTAACATGTGACGTAGTTGATTATGATGTCAGATACTTGAGTGACAGTTTAGACTCCTATCTTTGTGATTTGAGACTTCAGTGATACGAGGGTTCAGACAGATGATCTTTAAGCTTCCCCTGATAGCTCAGGCTAATGGGCTGGTTCTGGACGAATACCTGGGCAATACTTTACAGGTAAGCTGTTGAATATTTTGAAACTAAGCTGACTGGTTGCTGTTGCTGCCTCTGGCAGCAACAGCACCCAGTCAAATTTGTTTCAAAATATTCAACAGAATGTTGATTAAACTGTAAAGACATAAAATTCGTACAACTTGACGGAGTATTAAGCATTTATGACGGACTAAATCGCGTCATTCATCACGTAATTGATTATGATGTCAGTCTACACGTGACGTTGTTGATTATGACGTCATATTATGACGTCATGGAACAACATGTTAATTATCTCTGTAAGATCTGTTTTATGCAGCTGCGCAATATCGGGAACATTAGAAAGTACATTACACGAGAAGCGGCCATCATGCTTGTGTTAGCCCTAGTGATATCAAGACTGTACTATTGCAATAGCCTTCTTATCGGTGCCCCTAAGGAACTAATCTCTAGGCTCCAAAAAATTCAGAACACGGCTGCACGAATTGTTTCCTTAAGCAACAAGCATGCACACATTAGTCCAGTCATGCAAGATCTGCATTGGCTTCCGATTGAACAAAGAATACTGTTCAAA
>CM067375.1:32474167-32524167 GCA_034401795.1 Chaetoderma sp. LZ-2023a | reverse complement strand
CCCGCATCGACTATGAATTATTTAGAACCTAGGATGGATACGGACTACTGGATAATCTCCCGACTATATGGCAGCATGTATGATTTTATGTCAATTAGAATTTAGGATTAATGGTTCTTGGTTAGGAATCTAAATTTGATTTATCAAACCGATTGACAATAATTATAGCAACAATCATTATAGAATTTATACGACCTGGATGTAGTACCAGATGGAAACAGTCATTTCTTTGTGGCTTGAAGACGGAAGGGTCCCGATGACGAAAACAATCACAATACGAGTTCTGATATCGTATTGAGGATGACGGATAGATGTGGGTGCACCCAGACGAACGCTCAACACAAATAATATAAACGAGCGAAATTTATCTTGCGATGCAGGTGGATCTGAAAGGCTGCATATGACTGGCCACGAGTCACCAGGAGCTGGATACCTGGCGACAGATAACGATGACCAGGAGCTGGAGACCTGGCTACGAGCAATGATGACCATGAGCTGGAGACCTGGCTACGGATAATAGTACCAGAAGTTGGAGACCTGGCTAAGGATAATGGTACCAGGAGCTGGAGACCTGGCTACGGATAATGGTACCAGGAGCTGGAGACCTGGATACGGATAATATTACCAGAAGTTGGAGACCTGGCTACGGATAATGGCGACCAGAAGCTGGATACGGTTACCGCATTAGGAATGACATCACATGCGCTCGATGATTATGATGGCCCAAAGTCATGAAGTGATTTCTGTATGAAAGTTCATATTGTGACAGATAATGCTCTCTAACTGGCTTAACGTTGTTTTGACCAGAGAAGCGTGAACTCTAAATGTTCTGAAGATTGCCTAGCTGTTGATGGGCCTATAAACTGAGATGGCGCTCATACTTATCTATGATTCTGTATGATGACTGCTTATATGGATGACAAGCATACGTTATTATATAAACTTCAACATTTGAAACTTCATTCTCACAGCCATGCCGGTGTATATGACCGACATAGAATTATATACACGTGAGACGATGGCTGCCTACATCACATATTTCGCTAAGCCGCAACTATGGCGGTGTTCACACCAGAGTGCTAATCCGAAGTAAGACCGAAGTAAGTCCGATCGAAGGCAAATATTCGTTTACTTGTCATAACTTGTGTAAGCGTGAATGCTTACACAAGTAAAACGAAAATGTGTGATCGATTCGACTTCCTTCGGATTAGCTCATCTAATGTGAACATGGCCTATCTCTCTCGAAGGCCAACCACCGAAGCCTGCCGAGGCAGTGTTTGTTTTCAACACACACATACAATGCATCGTGATCCGTCTGGATCACACGGATGTGGTACTGCATGTCGTATAGTAACCCCTAACATAATTAATAAAATAATCAACATAGACTTCATACCTATCATAAATAATGAAATCTTTATTGATTATAACAATCATATTAACAATTACAATTATCTAATTATTAAGTGTTATCAAATTACATGAGTGTAAATCTTGATCATGAATACCCCCTACGCTTTTATACTTGACATGAAGTAATTCATTTCATGAAATTGACAAGAAAGGGAGCAAGATTGGATGATAATCTGTCTACTTATATTTGGAGTCCAAACATGTTGCGTATGGCATAAACTAACGTGTTTGTATGGAAATACGATTGCTATGTATGATCTCATGATCATGTGGTAGCAATAGTCGTCACACTACAGATATGGCAAGTCTGGAATGCACACTATCACTTCCAGTCAATTCGTGTGGTTGTGAGTCGGATAGTTGAAAGCTGGTCCGGTGAAAGAGGATTTATGTCTTCTGGGTGGCGGGCCAGTCGGCAGACTACTCGGTTCCCAAACGCTAGGCGAATAGGTGCCATAGAGGTGGCTGGGTTCGAACCTTGCTCAGGTCGAAAATGTAAAAATTACATTCCAATAATGACTGCTCTATATCCTAGTGCCAATGCTTGACAATAATAAAAACCACTACTACCACTACTACTACTACTACTACTACTACTACTACTACTACTACTACTACTACTACTACTACTACTACTACTACTACTACTACTACTACTACTACTACTACTACTACTACTACTACTTCTACTACTACTACTACTACTACTTGCCCAGTTAACTGCGTCATCAGGACAATGTTTACCATAGCTTCGCTCGTACAACTATCCATTTAGCATACATTACCTGACTCTTTCTGGGTATTTCTCAAATTTGCCTGGCTGCATTCGTGTTTTGTTTTGGAATACGTCATCTAGAGTTCTTGACGGGCTATATTTATTACCCAATCTGACTAATACATGTGTGTACAACAAATTGACAGAGTTTAACACTTTAAAAGCTTATTTTTGTCAAGAAAATCTAAATATTTGCTTATTGACTGTCTATATGCAGGCCAATAGAAGACTATTTTTGATAATTTACCATTGAAATGACTGGCTCGGTTATCGAGCCAGGCATTCCAGTGGTAAATTTTCAAAAATCATTTTCTCTTGGCATGCAAATGGCCATTCCTCAAGACCACTGACGAGGCCGGTTTTCGCCGTTGTCGACACGAAAGAATTATTATTATTATTATTATTATTATTATTATTATTATTATTATTATTATTATTATTATTATTATTATTATTATTATTATTATCTTAGACGGTCGTGACAAGCAAAAGGAATTCTTCAGAGTGGAACTGAAGCGGCTAAAAAATGGTTTAGATAAAGAGAAATCTAAAATTAAGAAACCACCTATGTAAGTAATAAAGTACAAATTATCTCACCGAGCGACCAGTCAACCGACAGAACGACCAACTGGCTAACAGAATGACTGACTGACCAACCGATTGACCAACTGACCTTTCCACTGACCGCCTGGCCATTCGAATGACAGACCAACCCACTGCTAACAGACCACCCACTGCTAACAGACCAACTGACAGAACAACAAAACCAACCGTCCAGCACAGACACACAGAGTGTTGTTTATCGCCGCATAATGTTGCCAGCAGTTGTTCTCTGACAAGGGGGCCGGTGATACGGACTAACATATAAACAGGAAGACTCACATTATGGTGGAGAATGATAACACCTCCATGCCGTTCTCCTCCGTGAGTACCAACTTTGTTGGGAAACTAAGTCATCAAGGATTGCAGGATGACACCCGCATACAGAGGCAACTCTGATTATGTCTAACCTTCTTCAAACAAGAAACTGTGCTCGACATCCTCGGACAACACGATCTTCCCAGGAGCTTACCATAGTTACGTGAAATGTACGTGGTCTGAGTGCAATATCAAAGAGGCAAACCTTAGGTGCAGACTGTGAACACTATAACATTGATATTACATGCATTCAAGAGACTAATGTAGTTAAACACTCAGACCAGCAAATACAGACAGGCCATAAGCTAGTGCTCATGGAGCAAAAACAGGCCACATACCGGGGGTTTGGCTACGTAATCGGACCAAGGGTCTTGGACCATGTCATTAGTTTTGGATACGTCAGTGATCGCGGTGCATTCATGGACCTGGCTATACCTACGCGAAAACACACCACCACCATGTGTCACATGGTCAACGCATACGGCCTAACTACAGAAAAAGCCAAAGATAATCCAGCAATATTAGATTCCTTCTATGCAGAACTGAGCTTCACCATTACAATCCCAGCTAGATGGCAACTGTTCGTGTGTGGAGATTTCAACTCCAAGCTGGGTAAACTCCAGAATTGCGGACAAAAGTTCTGGACTTGGATTATGCATGGGATCGTATGAAGAGGGCACACGCACCAGCAGTGGAGATGCACTGATGGCATTCCTTAGTTCCAAATGCCTATTTGCCAAAATACAGCATTCAGGCAGAACAAAAGGCGTTACGGCTGCGCATCTATCAAAGTGGCCAACGTGGTCAAAGTGAAGACCGTACCAAACGACGCTGGGAGCGCAATACCATTCTGCGCCACATTAGCTAAGGCTTAAAAGATCGTGTTGTTCAACAAGCAGACTCCATAGTAGTTACGAAATTCTCGGGCAGTCCGAGACCTGAGAGACTACACACCAGCACTCGCTGTATGAAGGACACCTTATCGGGACTGACCATGGCAAAGCCGAGGCTTATTCTAGAATGGTTCTAGGAAGAGTTGTACCAGTTCTCAGGAGACCCCAGGACATTACTAACACCAATTAAAACAGCAGAAGTTGAGAAGGCAATTAAAGCCCTGGAAAATGGACGAGCAAGTTCCACATGACCACCCTCCCACCCCAGTGTCAATACTGGGGATGCCGCTAGAAATGGAATATGCCGACAATGTGGACATCATAGACGAGGAAAAAAAGCTTTTAACAAACTACTCCCAATAGCTGCAAGCAAACTAAAAATTTAGAAACTCTTTATGAATGAATCCAAAACAGGGTTCACCCGCATATACCTATCTACAAAGCATAAAACTAAAGAAAATGACGATGCGCTTCGAGGTGGAGAACCATGGAGAAAAAGTAAAGGGCTGGGCTCACTGCTTTGCAGTACTGCTGACATTGCTGCACACTGCGTCATGGGGAACATAGCTTTTCAGTCCTTCTGGAAGCTATGGATTCGTAGATCAAAGATGCCCATGATAAAAAGACTACGTTTATACAATGCAGCCTCCGCATCCTTGATGCTGTATAACTGTAAGAGCTGGGCGGCTCCAAAGTCAGGTCTAGACAAACTCAATGCCTGCCACCGCAAACACCCACGCACCATCACTGGACACCGATGGCCAGACAGCATAATTTCCAATGATGCAATATACAAGATGTGTAATACGTCGCCGATGTCTGTAAAATTCACCCAGTAAAGATGGTCCATTGCTGGCCATGTGCTAAGGATGCCAGAAGACACACCATTACAGAGGACCTTGGAATTCACCCTGTTCGGAGCCAGCAAATACAAAGCCAGGAGAGGACGGCATAGCATAAATTTGCTACGTGTGTTACGGGGTGACCTCAAGAAAGCAGGACTCGGTACACTCAAGTCAAGAATGGACCTGAGGATGCTAAGTATTTCGGCTGAGAAAGCGACACAGTGGGCGGACGCGAAGAAGGACTGGTTGCAGTCTTAGGATGTTTCTACTACTACAGCCGCAGAATACAGTAATCATACAGACTCACATTATCTTATACTAACTATTCAGGCGATAGAATTTTCCGCCATAATCCATCAATGACAATTTAGCTTTTTATCATGCTGACAAGAAAGATATCCAGCCTTTAGTAGCTAAATGTTGATACATTTCTACCGCCTGTTATGATTCACTTTTAAACAATCAGAAACCACCTAAAGTGTCTTCCTCGGTATACGCGCTCAGTCATAGAGTCTATAGTTTGACAGTGTGGTATAAAACAATCATACAGGGATCTTGTTGAAAATTTTGAATTAGTTACAAAATAGTCAACAAGATGATTAGTACATAATAAAGAATGCAATTCATTTGCATGTATATGGCATCACACTCTATCGCTTGAGGAGACAAAATGGTGGCGTTCACTGTTCAACATTTTTGCGGTACGACAACGCAGATAATTCACCTTTCCAGAGTACACACCCATCATATGACGTCATAATGAACTGCGTGGTGTGTACAATGACATCATAATGAATGGCGTCATGAATGACGTCGATAAGTACGTCACGAACGCATATTTGATGACGGTCTATGGGCTGTTGTACAAATTGTTTGCTTTTACTATTTAATAAATCTCCTGTTGAATATTTTGAAAGTAATTTGACTGGGCGCTGTTGCTGCCTATGGCAGCAACAGCACCCAGTCTAATTGGTTACAAAATATTCAACAGCTTCCCTGTATAGTTTTCAGGAAATTGATAGCTAGGGCATTCGGGGATCGATCAATCCAAACACGGCGAGCTGTGGGTGGAGCTTAGCTAGTGATGGGCGGGGCATAGCTAAAAATGGAAAGGTCCATTGTGATACAGATAAGGGAATGTGGCAGGATATGAATGATATGGAATCTATAAACCATAATCTATTATTAGAAATGAGTAAATCAATGGGCATCCCGCTTTTAATTTAAACATGGCGTCGCTGCATTCCTAGTGGCTTTCTTTGAGCTCAAACTAATGATTTGGCGCAAGCATTTCTATCAGAATGGTAAGCTGTAGTCTTTGAGATAAGTGCCCCACTTGGTATTCAGTGGGTCATCCGAATTCGATGTGGCGCTCTAATATCTGACGTCATAACCAATTACGTCATTAGTTAGTTTACGTCACAATAATAATGGCGTATTATACCTCGGCTAGCATTAAGTGTACGAATTATAAATGGGGTTTTTTGATGGATTGACAATTCAATAAACATTCTGATGAATATTTTGAAACTAATTTAACTAGGATCTCTTAAAAGTCATCGGTCAAATTAATTTCAAAATATTTAACATCTTACTTTTATAGTTATCGGGAAATTTAGATCTTCGAAGTTCTCAGGTTTCAAAGTTTCAAATAAATTCCATCACGCTTAAAACGTGGGCGGCAATTAACTAGAAATGGGCGGGGGGGTAGCTAGAAATGGGCGGGGCATAGATAGATATGGGTTCCTATAATCTGATGTGTTATATATAGGCCATATCTATCATAAAATATCATTTAATCGGTGGGTGTTAACCAGGTATGGCAATAGACGACTCCAGTTTATGGATCAATCACATGACGTCATAATCAACAACGTCACATGTAGGCTGGTATCATAATCAATTATGTCATGAATGACTTGATTTAGTTCGTTATAAACGCCTAGTACTAAGTCCGTCAATTATTATTATCATTATAATAATAATTATTATTATTATTATTATTATTATTATTATTATTATTATTATTATTATTATTATTATTATTCAGACAAAGTCATATTCCATATGTTTTCAACACACTGGAGCCATACTACAATGTGGACACAGCCAAATATCTAATTGAACTGGTGAGTAGAGATTTAGTTAACCATCGCTCACCAATACGCTTCCATAATGCTACAACGCAGCCACAGATCAAGCTGCATCGAAAAACAACGACAGAAAGTAGAAAACAACAACAACGACGACGACGACGACGACGACGACGACAGAAAGCTGAGGAACAACAACAACAACGACAACGACAACGACAACGACAACGACGACGACAACAACAACAACAACAACAAAGAAACAAATACAACAACGACAGCAGCAACAACAACAACAACAACAACAACAACAACAACAACAACAACACCAACTACAACTACTACAACTACAACAACAATTATCAGGATCTATGGCATATGGATAGATTTATTGTATTTTCTTAAATGACAAAAGCGGCTTAAAGGATAACTAATCTGAACTCTTAATAGCTATTCAGGTGATCTAATATGCCAGTCATAAACTATGCAGGTAATTTAAAGCTTTTCATCATGCCGCTAAAGAACAATATTTAGGCTTTAGTAGCTAAATGTTGCTACATTTCTACAGCCTATGATGGCTGTCATGATTTACTTTTCAACCAATCAGAAAAAGCCTAGCATGCCTGCCTCAGGATATAGCTCAGTCATAGAGGCGCCAGCGATAGTTTGACAGTGTGGTATAAAAGCAATCATACAAGTAAGCGGTTGAATATTTTGAAACTAATTTGACTGGAAGTGAAATTAGTTTCAAAACGTTCAACGAGATTAGTATTACGTAATAAAAAATGTAATACATTGGCACTTACATGACATCACGCACTATCGCTTGAGGAGACAAAATGGTGGTGTCACTGATCAACATTTACGCGATATTACAAAGCAGATAATTGTGATACGGATAAGGGAATGTGACAGGACATGAATGGTCTGGAATCTATAAACCATAATCTATAGGTGCAGTATAACATTTGAGATGAGATTAGCATCGCTTTAAATATATTAAATATAATGTGTACCTTCTCCATATACCTTAACTGTGATGTAAATCCCGCACATACCATTGCTATATATGGTCTGTGGTGAAATAGAATCATTTCGTGTGATTTTAACAACAAATCGTTAGGAACAAGTTGGAGGTACGTCACCCACAGCCTGTTCCAACAAAAATGTCGGCTTGAAAATACCGCTTTATTTTCTGCCAAACCTTTTCACCCCAATTTTTCAGCTAAATGTTGCTAGCAACTTTTAGGTCTGTGTGGCTTACAAACAACTTCTTGCTGGGGATTCGTTGCTATCGATTTACCATCTTGCGCGTGATCACATTAAGCACTACCTCAAGCAATACACGGGCATGAATTAGAGGTCCAATTAATTTGATTTAATTAATTAAGTCCGTTAATTTTCGCGTATATGTGGCCGAGTTACCCACACTAAAGTATACAATCAATCAATCAATCAATCAATCAATCAATCCGTTTATTGGCATATCAAACACAATGATATACACACCTCGTTTAAAATGTTGCTATTTCCTAACAATAACCTTGATAACGCGTCTTTTTTAACTCAGTAATGTCACATGACCAAATGCTGTTATTTGATTGGTTAAGATCAGGGATGGATGATCTGGTATTTCCCTCACGCGAGGGCAATACCACACGGTTTCCCTCGCGCGAAAAACGTGTGTTAGTTTTACTGCGCAGCTAGTCATAAAGCTCATTATAATAATATCCATGTTAAAATGGCGGATACGCGTCGCTTTGGAATTGTTGAATTTCAAGATTTCGAGTGACTCATCTTCAAGACAACTATACGGGAACGCTGCTGCATATTTTGAAACTAATTTGACGGGAGCTGTTGCTGCAGCAAGGTTGTATATCCCGCAAAACACTTGTTGTAGAATAGCGAATGCATTACTCGACAAATTAATCATAGCCATAAAAACGGCGAGTTAATTATCGATCTCAATCTTGTACATTTCTTTGCGACGTGATAATAATGATCCGCGTGACGAGCGCGTTACATATGAAAATCAACATACCGATGTGAAATGGATTACTCATAGAATTAATTGTAGACGTAATTAGTCTATGATAAGCCCATACTGAAGTATGATATTATTCCGGATTAACTCTCTCGCGTGAACACAACCATACACAATTTCACTCTTGCAGAACTAGCCTAGAGTTGTTTAATTCAAGAATTGCATATCTGATTCTATTGTCACGTTATGTTAAAATATCGACGTCTGAGGAGTACTAAATTCGTTACACCAGTCTTTTGACGGGGGTACAGGCGGTTACCACACGCTCAAACAATTATATAATGTATTCCCCCCCCCCCCACATCTCGCTACGCTCGGGAGATACAACGTTTGCGCGTGCGACGACGATGACGACGACGACGACGACTGCTACTACTACTACTACTACTACTACTACTACTACTACTACTACTACTACTACTACTACTACTACTACTACTACTACTACTACTACTACTACTACCGCTACTACCACTACCACTACTACTACTACCGCTACCACTACCACTACTACTACTACTACTACTACACTACTACTACTACTACTACTACTACTACTACTACTACTACTACTACTACTACTACTACTACTACTACTACCACTACTACTACTACTACTACTACTACTACTACTACTACTACTACTACTACTACTACTACTACTACTACTAGTACACTACTACTACCACTACTACTACTACTACTACTACTACTACTACTACTACTACTACTACTACTACTACTACTAGCAGTAGTACTGTTTCTGCTGAAACAAAAAAAACCCTGCTATAAACTTGTACACTTGTATACCACTAGTATATATCTATATGAATGTAAATATGTTCCCCACATACTTTGTAGGGCATAAAGTCTGGGAGTAATAAAGTGAATTGAATTGTATTGGTAACTGTACACCCACCCCCCCCCCCCACCCCCCCCCCCCTCACCCGCCAAAACACTGGTGTGACTAATATTACGCGGCCCGTATTGGACCAATATCGACCCTGTGAAATTATGATGCGATGCCTGGGAATGGATGAAGCTGTTTTGTCGCAGAATTAAAATCACATCATGATCAATTACGTCACATGCAGGCTCACGTCACAATCAATAGTGACAGAGAATATTCCGTCACGAGACTGGAACAGTCTGTCACGTGTACGAATTATATGGCTTTTGTGGATTTCCAATATAATACACATTCTGTAGAATATTTTGAAATCAATTACGTAACATGTAGACTGACGTCACAATCAAAAGTGACAGAGAATATTCCGTCACGAGACTGGAATAGTCCGTCACGTGTACGAATTATATGGCTTTTGTGGATTTCCAATATAATACACATTCTGTAGAATATTTTGAAACTAATTTGACTCGGTGCTGTTGTTGCCTATCAAATTACCTTGAAAATAGTCATCATGTTACTTGTATAGTAACCGTGAAATTGCGATTCTGATTCATCGAGCAACTGGAATCCCTCCCCCATATGGTGTCTCTCCGAACTCAATATTTCACGAAGATATGGAGCCAACACTGACGCCGCTGGTTACTGGGCCAGTATTGGCATAGTACCGGCCCGGTAACCTGTGTTCTCAGAGAATTTCATTATGTCCCATTCAAGCACAAAATGTAATTGCGATAATAACAATTTTACTTTCAAGAATTCTGTTGTGAACGTTAGCCTTTGAATTGAAAGTTAAACTTGGATTTTAAACGACAATGCTTCTTCAGAGGGAAACAGGCCATGTGCCCCCATTTTCCACACATAGATGCGCCAGTGTTTGCCGTAGTTTCTACTGTAGGGTTCATGGGTTTTTACGTTTTAGCCAGAAGAGGCGAGTCATGGTTACATAAGTCGCAGAACAGCCATTGGTCTGTGTGATCCATGGGACAATCTGGCCATGGACAAGAATGAGGTGAATAGACACTCGCCTAGATCTGGGATGACCAGCAACGTAGGCACGCCAAGAAAATCGTAAGTAACTGTTAAATCAGGAACACCTAAAGGACATTCTGAAAATATATTTGAGTGAGGGTAAAGCCAAAGGCAGTTTGGGTTTTGCGGTTGGCTGGCTGGCTGGCTGGCTGGCTGGCTGGCTGGCTGGCTGGCTGGCTGGCTGGCTGGCTGGCTGGCTGGCTGGCTGCCTGCATGCCTGCTTGCCTGCCTGCCTGCCTAACTTCCTGCCTGCCTGTCCGCCTGTTCCTCCGTCCGTCCACCCGTCCGTCCGTCCGTCCGTCCGTATGTTTGTCCGTGTGTGAGTGTACATGGGGTGGGTGCGTAATGAAAGTGGGGGTGTACCGACATGGAGAATGGGAGCGGGTGTGTATGCAAAGTGGTGGGGGAAGAGCGGGTGTGTATGCAAAGTGGTGGGGGAAGAGAGAGTGAGAGGGGGTGGGGGAGGCGCATCATCCGATAGCTTAATAGATGCGCCATTACTTTAGCCACATGAGCCTGGTGAAGATCTCCATTTTCCATGAACTATCACATCTAATTACAGTAGAACACTAACTCTTGAACTAGAAATGCCATCGAATTAAGCATATTTGGTGCTACACAAATAAAATGTATATGCTTATATTTTGACTGCAATTTAGGGATCCATTTATAGCTATGCCCCGCCCATTTATAGCTAACCGCCACCAACTTTTTACATGTGTTGGAAGCGATTTGAAACATTTGAAATGTGAATTCTCGGATTCTAAATTACAAGGTAACTATAAGGCCAGGTAAGTTGTTAAATATGTCGAAATTGAATTTACTGAGGATGGGGGCCGTGGCCGTAGCTCTCAGTCAAATTAGAATCACAATATTCAACAAGAGGTTAATTAAATTGTAAATTCATCAGAGATTTGTTCACTCGTGACGGACTTTTAGATTTCGTGAAGGCGCTATACCTCACTATGATTGTGACGTCAGCTAACTAGTGACGTAATTATTTATGACGTCAGATACTCGAGTGACACATATCCTTCCATTAAGAAAAGATATTCATGTTTTATTCTGCATGGCTATTATGGTCATATGCGGATTTAAGATTGGGGCTTATTGGGGGTGGGGGCTGAGGGGATACGGGTGGGCATAGGAGAGGTGGAGGTTCCACTCCCATTGACGTGGGGGTTCCGGCGTTCCCCTCCGTGAAAATTTGAAAATAAGATGCTCCGAGAAGGCATTTCATGAGTTCTGACTGATGAACAACGCCATTACTTTACATTCGAACGTTGCCTTTTTTTAAATAAAATTATAAACTGCGCTTGCTTTAGGTGTGTGTTGGGGTGGTAGGAGCAAGGTGGTTGAGGGATCGCCCTAATCGGCTTCCCCTGGATCCGCCCATGCTCATCGTCGCTGTTCCAAATTGCAATATTAACATTTATCAATTATTGTTCTACGAGGTAATTAATGATATCATCTTATCTTGACTTTCTTATTTATTTCGAAGGAAATCGTACAGCGACCGACCGCCAGTGGAGGGCAGCACGAGACTTCCAAAGTTCCCAGTGGTTGCCCTGGAAACTGACTTTTCCAATAAGGAGCTATGTTATAACGACGTCCCCATCCTACGGTAAGGGCAGAGCCGTATTAATTACAACACCAACCAACGGGCGCGCGCGCGCGCGCTCACGCACGCACGCACGCACGCACGCACGCACGCACGCACGCACGCACACATACACAATTTCCAAAACTAGTCTTCCTTCGGCCTGTAATAGACATTTATATTAATATATAATTTTAATTTTCTTGACGAAATTCCGTCATTAAAAGGGTAATCCGACTCTGGCTAAGAAGCCCTTATGTTAGAGCAATAGAGACATCCGATCGGTCACTCACGGTTCTGATGTCAAAATAGAAATGGCATTTGTTGCCTGACGTCACAATCAAATGGCGTAGGTCTGAGACAAAAGGAGCAGATCAGGCGAGGTCAGACAGTAGCCCTCTGTAGTGCAGGCACATGTGTTTTTGGTGAATTTTGTTTACAATGTAATAATTAATATCAATATAATCAGATTAGTTTCAAAGGTGTATTTTTATTCAGGGAATTATGGGTACAATCTCTTCAAATAGACGTAAACGCGTAAACAAAGTGGGCGGATCTTTGTCAGAAATGGGCGGGGAATATCTAGAAATTAATCTCCATTATATAGATATATTGTCAAATGCTATCGCGATTGATGTATTATTGCCTCAGATGGCGTATGATCTCAAATTCAACATTTTCGTCTGAGGTACGGGTCAGAATTAACCTTTTTCAAAACAAAATAATACGTACTGTTGAATATTTGAACATACTTGGATGGACGGCAGTGTTGCCTAAGGCAGCAATGTCTTCCAATCCAATTCACATTTCCAGCGTATCCACCCTTCATATGACGTCATAATCAACTACGTGACGTGTAGAATGATATCATAATGAATGACGTCATGAATGACGTAGATAAGTATGTCACAAACGCATATTTGAAGACGGACTATGCGTTGTTGTACGAATTGTATGTTTACTATTTAATAAATATTATGTTGAATATTTTAAAGCTAACTTGACTGGGCGCTGTCGCTGTCATAGGCAGCAATAGCACCCAGTCAAATTAGCTACAAAATATTCAACAGATTTCCTGTGTAGGTTTCAGGAAATTGATAGTTAGGGCATTCGGGGATCGATCAATCCCAACACGGCGGAGTGTGGGTGAAGCTTAGCTAGAGATGGGCGGGGCATAGCTAAAAATACGGGACCATTTGATTTCACTATAAGAAAATAATTATGATCATCATAATAGCGGGTTGCCATTAAAGGCGCATAGTCACAGCAGAATGCTTCAAAATAAAAGTGCTAAAATTATATACTTTTAGCGGCTTAAATTGTGTGCCTATATGTAATGAAACGAAATAAATCTTATCATAGGATGATTTCATTACGTATAAATTAATATAATATTTTCAGTTCTCAAATTGAATTAGAGGCACGAGTCTCTAATTCAAATTCACAACAAAACCTACGAAATTTATTTATATGGAATGAAATCATCATAATTTAAGATTTATTTCGTTTCATTACATTGAGCCTCGATAACCGACCCAGTCATTCCAGTGGTAAATTTTCAAAAATAGTCTTCTTGGTCAGCAAACGTGGCAAATGGAAATCTTCTATTGTCCATTTGCAGACCAAGGAACGAATATTTTTGAAAATTTACCACTGGAATGACTGGCTCAATAACCGAGCCAGTCATTCCAGTAGTAAATTTTCAAAAAGGTCTTCTCTTGGTCTGCAAATAGACATTTGCTTTGAGAACATTGAAATGTTTTTTAACAAATTCGAAGGTTAAAGTGTTAATGGTGAAATAAGTATTATTTTTTCATAGTAAAGTTCCATGTGCAGATAAAGGGAAGACTATTTTTGAAAATTTTACACTGGAATGACTGGTTCAATAAACGAAACTTTGGTCTGCAAAATGTTTTACAAAAAATAGTCATTACCAGCAGATACATAGATGGCAGATGCATACTCAGAATTTCAGTACCAGACGTGTGCCCAAATATTCAAATGCATTTGCAAATGCATTTGCATTTGCATTTGCATTTGCATTTGCATTTGCATTTGAATAAGTTGCAAACATTTGCATTTGCATTTAAATGCAATGCCCTGCACTTGGACCCAAGCCTGCATTGAGGTACGCAATTTAAGCCTCTAAAAGTATATAAATTGAACAATTTTATTTCCACGCATTTTGGTGTGATTATGCACCTTTAAGGACGGGTGTCATTATAATACAGGGTGACCACGAAGGACACGTGTTCGTATAATACATGGGCGGCCACTAATAATGCTTCACCTCAAAATACAGGTGGGTGGGGAGGGGAGGGGTGGGGTGGGGGAGTTGGGGGAGGTAGGGAAGGGAGAGGGGGGTGGGGGTGGTGAAGTTAATGTTGATTAAAATCCACGTAGAAAGGGGGTTGCGAGTTAGAAATTTGCGGAGTATAGCAAGAAATGGATTCTTCCACAATTTTTATAAAAGATTTTACCATCGGCCCGTAAGGGGAAGAGGGTATTGCGATCGGGTCCGTCTGTCTGTTTGTTTGTGTGTGTGTCTCTCCTTGTGCGTCTGTGTGTCCAGCACCTGTATCTAAAAAAACTACGGATAATAGAACCCGGATCCGGATCGGATGAAATTCTGCGTATATGAATATCTCGGAAACTGCTGGACCGATACGTTCAGATTTTAACACAAAAACGTGTGTGCCCATTCACTACGATTCCACAAATTTTGGCGCGATTCGACAACATAGGAAAAATCTGAAAACAGCTAAAATATTTGGAAAATCCGAAAGGTTTGTTCAATGTGACAAAAAGAGACTCTGGATTGCTCTTGTTGTTTGTGCCATTGTCATATTTCCACTGTTCTTTCATCCTTTTACCTGTGTGACTGTTGCAAGCCACCGGTCAATAATTTCAATGGGCAATAACTCTAGAATTCCTGAATATTTTGAAAACAATTTGACTGAAAGTTGCTGGTGGCTTAGCCGCCAACAACATTCAGTCAAATGGTTTTCGAAATACCCAGCATATCCAGAGACAAACCCCACGGACACCGTAGTCTGCAAATCTTCAGCATACAGAGAGTTACTATTATGAAGTTATTATTTTGCAGAAGAGAGCTGCGTGAGAAATACAGCGCCAACGCTCATGCGAAGATTGAAAGTGATTATCGACGAACGACACAGGATTTCTACCGCATGGGCTTGGACAAAATGGACGAGCTCCATCCGCTTAGCCGACCTCACATGCGCAATTCGTACTTCGCCTATTTACAGAATACTCCCGGCTCTCGGAAGGCGGTGCACGAATGCGTGAGGAAGGCGGAAACGGGTATAAACTGAAGCGGAAGTTACGGCATCATCATTTTTAAATTAACATTGGGGGTACAATAATTATTCACGCGCCTAAAGCCGGTATGGGTATTACGGCCGGTGCTGCCTGCCTGCCTGCCTGTCTGTCTGTCTGTCTGTCTGTCTGTCTGTCTGTCTGTCTGTCTGTCTGTCTGTCTGTCTGTCTGTCTGTCTGTCTGTCTGTCTGTCTGTCTGTCTGTCTGTCTGTCTGTCTGTCTGTCTGTCTGTCTGTCTGTCTGTCCGTCGCTCTGTCTGTTTGTCTGATTACCCGCGCGATATCTGCTGAGTCCAAGATATTCGAATCGCTAAATTTAGCATATCTAGGCCTATTCATGTTATAGAGGGCTAGGCAAACGGTCAAATTTCTAGATCATGGGGGGGGGGGTCACTTGTGCATCCCCAAATACACATTTTAGCCATAAATCGGGAATGCAAATAGGTATAGCGATCACATTTAACACATCCATTCATATTATAGGTTTCTAGACGGTCGGCGTGTTTCAGGCGAAAGCGTGAAATATCTATGTCATGGGGCCACTAAGTGCATCCCGAAATACACATTTTTAGCCATAAATGCATGTATGCATAGTCATCAAATTCTGCACATCCGTTCATATTATAGCTGGCTCGAAGTCCTATAATATTCAGAACAATGCATCAAATATCTAGGTCCCGGGGTCATGGGGTCACGAAGTTCATACCAGAATAGGCCTACACATTATTTGTAGACAACCATGGAATTCAGGACGGTAAAGCAACCAGATTTAACACACACCTTCATATTACGACAGTATACGATTGCTTTGAGTTTCAGGTCAACCAAACTATTATCTAAGTTACGGTAGTCACTAAGTCCGTTGTCAAGACAGAGCGAGAAGTCGTGAGTCAGCTTCTCCCTCTAGTGAATTCTAGTTAATCACTCTTAAAGAACACAAATAATATGAATAATGGTGCATGCATTGAAGATTAATTTAACTTTCAGTCGACATCTTTTGAAAGGCCGTGTATGATGGAAATCCAATCTGCCACTCGAATATCTGACGTCATTATCAAAATACGTCACTAGTTATCCGACGTCACTAGCAAATGAGGTATTCACGAACCAGGCAACGTCCGGTAGTAACCGTCTGAATTGCGTCATTGGTAAATTTACAATTTAATTTAAAAAATTCTAAATATGGCAAATATTTGAACGGGAAAATGAAATAAAAACATTTAATTATATGTTCACTATTACAAAGCATATCGTTTATATTACATATTAACATAGTGTCATCTCTGGTAAAGCGCTGAACGCATCATCATTTTATTGTGCTGCTCATGAATAAAACAGTACAAATACGCTGTACACTATCATGTAAAAAAAACCTGAATACGGAAGTGAAAATGATCTGAATGTACAAAATGTAGGTGTTTTCATTTCCGCATACCGTACGGCTGAACCCTATAGCACTCACTCCTAAAAACCCGTCTTCTGGGAGTGGTGTTGAGAAATGTCCATTTGCCGACCAAGAGAAGATAATTTTTTTGAAAATTTATCACTGATATGACTGGCTCGGTAACCGATCCAGTCATTACAGTGATAAATTTTCCAAAATAATGTTCTATGAGAAAATTTAATTTTCTTGAATAAATTCGAGGGTTATAGCGTTAATTAAAGTTACAATTTATAATCTGTATTCATATTATATTTATTGTACGCAACATTGCTTAAAATCATTAAAGATTAAACTTTTAAACAAATATTAGTAATGTTCGTATTTTCTTATCGCGCTTGAATGTTACTATTGATTACAGCCAGTCGGTAAAGACTGCAGAATAATAGGCTATTCATACGTTCCTTTGTGTACGTGCGCGTAGACAATGGACCTTTCCAAGTTTATCCATCCCTCATATGACGTCATAATCAACTACGTGACGTGTAGGATGGCGTCATAATCATGACGTTATGAGTGATTCGATCTAGTCCGTCTTTAACGCTTAATAGTCCGACACGTTGTATGAATTGTATGGCTTTACCATTTAATACACATTCTGTTGAATATTCTGAAACTAATTTGACAAATTAGTTTCAAAATATTCAACAGGGTTCCCTGTAGGTCTATAGTTTTATGGAAATTGATAATCAAGAAGTTCGGTGATTGATCAATTCCAATACGAGCGAGGTGTGTGCGGAGCTTGACTGCTGATGGGCGGGCATAGCTAAAACTGGAAAGATACATTGCAAATGATTCTTTGCAACCAGAACACGACAGATTTTAATGAACATTGGCCAACCGACCGACCGATCGACTGCCCGACCAATCGACCGACTATCCCATCTGTCTGTCTATCGGCGTGTCTATCTAGTTGTCCATCCATCTGTACATCCAGTTGTATATCCATCCATCCGCATGTCCACCCACCCATATATATTAAACATAAATAATGTATTTAGTACCATTTGGGACTAAGAATAGGCGTTAATTCACCTTCCAGAGTATCCATCCATCATCTGACCTTGTATGACGTCATAAGCACCTCAGCGCGTGTATGATGACGTCACAATTATTACGTTACAAAGGGTTCCATACAGACCGTCATCAAATCTCAAATGGTCCGACACGTTGTATGAATTATATGTCTTTGTAATTCTTTGCTATTTAATAAACATTCTGTTGAATATTTTGAAACTAATGTGATTGGGCACTGTTGCTGCCTCAGGCAGCAACATCACCCAGTCAAATTAGTTTCAAAATATTCAACAGCTTACCTGTGTATTTTTTTTGGAAAATTGATGGTCAGGGTGTTCAGAGATCGATCGATCCCAACAGGAGCGAGGTGTGGGTGGAGCTTAGATAGAGATGGACGGGGCATAGATAAAACAGAAAAGGTCCATTGCACCATCGGTATATCTAAATTCATCCTTCGACCACGCTTAAGCTTACAGCAGAATAGAGGCAAAATTTCTGAATAGAGACACATAGTGCTGCGTCGCCTGTCCCGAGATCCGGGCTGCAGTCGAGCGGGTGCCTCGTCCCAATAGCGATAGATAGACCATTTGTCACTAGTATTCATGAGAATCTGTCAGGATGATTTCAGGCCCTTCATCTCAAGAAGCCAAGAGAACAAATTGGCCTTTCCAGTTTTAGCTATGCCCAGCCCATCTTTATTTAAGCTCACCCCACATCGCTCCTGGTGGGATCGATCGATCCCTGAACCCCCTGACTATCAATTTCCAGAAAGGTATACAGCAGGTATAAGCTGTTGACCATTTTGAAACTAATTCGACTGGCCGCTGTTGTTGCCTATGGCAGCAACAGCGCCCAGTCAAATTAGTTTCAAAATATTTAACATCATGTTTATTAAATAGTGAAGACATACAATTGGTATAACAACGCTTAGTCCGTCACCAATTATGCGTTCGTGGCGTACTTATCTACGTCATTTATGACGTCGATGGTTATGACGTCATCCTACACATCACGTAGTTGGCTATGACGTCATATGATGGATGGATAAACTGGAAAGGTCAACTGGAGCCGGCAGTCAAGCTGAAATAGACGGATTCCAAGCCCTTCCTCACCAGAATCCAGGGTGATACGACTAGCTGGACTAAAGCGTGTCGGGGTGGAGGTGGGAGGGGGCAGGATGGAGGAGGATGCCATTCTAAAAGAATCTGATTCCAGGCCCCTCATTACAAGATGGAGGACGCAGTCGTGCACGCAGCCAAGACTAAAATTGGCTGATCATGGGCTCTCCATTACTTGAAGCCAGGAGAGCAGTACAACCATCCAGCAGGAGCGCGGGAATTTGTTAACCTGGGCCTATGTTCCCGAAGCTATCGCTAGGATAGCGATATCGTTACTCCAATAGCATAACATGAGTGTAGCTATGTCGCAATCCTAACGATAGCTTCGGGAACATGGGCACAGATCCAGAAATGTAGAACCAGTCGGATTAGTTCTAAAGGCCAGATAGGCCAGAGTAGACATTTATGTTTTCTAAAGCTTATTATTAAAGGTGTTGCCTCTGACGAATACCCCAAAATAGACGAAATGGCTGTATATTTTCTCCCAAAGACGCACATGTCAGACACCGCATACCCCGATTTTTTTTTTATTTCTGACATTTATAAATATTCAACTCAAAAGCATTTAAAAGAACGCTGCATGATTTATCAGAAGTTAAAACACTTTAAAACCCTCGCGTCCATGTTTATGGAGTGACAGTGAAGTGTCCACATTCAAAGTTAAAACACAACCTTATAGCACAGGCTTTATCGTTCACATAGTGGGGCCCGAAAGGCATGGAGATACGGAGAACAGAAAAGAATGAGATTTTGTAGGTAAGAATTTACACCGCGCCACTATGATTCAACTAGAAACCACATACAGTCAACTCGAGGTTTGCGCGATTATTACTTTGAGCGATCGCGATCAATTATTTAAGAATAATCGTGATTACTCGATTAATCGGCCTGGTTACAATTTACACCGATATAACAACAAAGGTATATCAATGACGAAAGCTGCAATGTTGTTCAGAAATGTCCATTTGTAGACCAAGAGAAGACTATTTTTGAAAATGTATCACTGGAATGCCTGGCTCGAGCATTCCAACAATACATTTTCAAAAATAGTCTTCTCATGGCCTACACATGTGTTCAAACACAATAGTCTCGGCGCTCTGATGAGATGGTGGTTTACCGGTCTGAAACTGGAGGAATTTTAGTACCATATATTACTCAGAAAGGTGTACGATATAGGCATATGCGGAATGATTCTGATGTTGCCAAATATCAACATTTAACAATTGTTGACCTCTCAACCTCAGATTTCACTGCTAAAATGGGCAAATGGGCCAAACAGGAGAAAAGTAAGAAACCAAAATCTAATTAGGTATAATGGCCAATATATACAGATTCTTAATTTTTATGATTATTTGTACATTAAATTGTGGCGGCCTCAACGACATTTTAAAACAACGATTATTGTTGGGAAAATTGCTGCAGCTTAGGGTTGATATTGCTCTGCTTCAGGAAACAAGGCTCCGAAGCCCTGAATCCATCGAAAATTTTAAACAACTTGCCCAAGGTGAAGTGTTTACATCTGATGCCACTGAGCCAAATGCAGGAGTTGCTATTTTATTTTTACCCAAATGCCTCGGGTCCATAAACATCATTTCAGCAGATACTGACACTAATGGTCGGTGGGTTAAAGTCACATGTGACGTCTCTGATACCAGAGTAAATATTATGTAGATTTATGCCCCAGCATCTCATGGGCCACGGGCTGCATTCTTCTCCAGCATTGCATCAGTGATCCATGATTGTTCAGAAAATCTTATTTTGGGAGGTGATTTTAATTGTATCTTAGACAAGGATAAAGATAGACGTTCATTATGTAATTATAATGACACTACTCATTATCGCTTAAAACAGATTTGTGATGCTGAACATTTACTGGATAACTATCGGCTTTTAGAACCCGATGGTTGTGATTTTACTATGGTGACAGCTAATGGCCAAACAGCATCTCGCTTGGATAGAATATATGTGCAAAGATCACTTAAAGGCAATCTTTCACAGATAAACATATGTCCAATAACTTTCTCAGATCACAGTGTAGTTTCGATAAGCATTGACAATGCTGACTGGATAAAACGTGGTCCTGGGTTTTGGAAATTTAATTGTTCTTTATTAAATGATACAGAATACCATCGTCACGTACAAAGTTTTGGGACTTTAAAATGCGCAATAAAGGTGATACAGAAGATTTGATTTCATGGTGGGAAGAAGTAAAATTAGGCTTTGTTCACGTATCCAAGCAATTTTCTATTAAAAAGCAAGGAAAATGCGGAAGGATGTGAAAACACTTGAGCACCTATTATTCCTACTTTCCCGTAAGGTTGCAAATGGCGCAGCTCATTTAGTTGATTATCTGAATGAAATAAAATGTAAACTACGTGCAATTGAGGAGGAAAAGGTTGAAGGTGCCAAAATAAGATCTAGAGCTCAAATGTACGTAGAAGGAGAAAAAAACACAAAATATTTCTGCAACCTCGAACGATTTAGAGGTGTAGAAAAATTGATTAGAAGTTTATAAGTAGATCACCAAGTGCTTAGCTCCAATACAGATATATTGAGTGCTATACAGAACTTCTATCAATCTCTGTACAGATCAGAACCTTTTGATGAGAAAAGAGCACAAGATCTGCTTAATAATATTCAAGATAAGTTACCTCCTTCATCAGTTGTTATATGTGAACAGAACTTAAGTTTTGATGAAATAACAAAATCCCTCAATGCAATGAAAGCTGGCAAATCACCAGGAGGGGGTGGGCTTTGTGTAGAATTTTATCAAACATTCCGGCATCTTATTGGTAAAACATTCCACAAAGTTGTCAGATAAATCTTTCATCGAGACCATCTTTCCGAGACAATGTCACAGGCATATGTACGGTTAATATATAAAAAGGGTGATCGCAGTGATCTGAAGAACTATAGACCCATTTCACTACTTGGAGTCGATTATAAAATTATATCCAGCTCTGTCATTAAAGCTTGGTGGTGTGCTGGCAGATGTAATAAATCCTGACCAGACTTGTTCAATTTCAGGAAGATCTCTTTTAACTAATGCAATGATGATTCGCGACGTAATTCAACTAGTGGAAACGGATAATATTTATGGAGCAATTGTCGGATTAGACAATGAAAAGGCATTTGATCGACTGGAATGGGATTTTTCATTTATGTCATTGAACCACTTAGGATTTGGACCAAATTTTATAAAATGGGTCCGAATATTATATAGAAATATTCCCAGCAGATACATTGTAAATAATTACGTTGGTCAACCTGTATCATTGGAGCGTGGTGTTCGTCAGGGTTGTTCTCTGTCACCACTCTTATTTGTGATAGCCATGGAATCCCTAGGTGCAACATTAAGACAAGATATCCACTTTCAAGGTCTGAGCATACAAGGCATAGAGAAGCCTGTTAAGGTGTCTCAATATTGTGACGACACCACTGTCTTTGTAGGACATGATCAGGATTTTGATAGATTGAATGTCATCTTACAAAACTTCCAAAGAGCATCTGGTCTCAAAATAAATAAAGACAAATCTGTTGGCTTATTTTTGGGTCCTTGGAAAACAAGAACTGACCAGCCAATGGATATCACTTGGACAAGCAATTCAATCCAAATCCTAGGAATCCACTTTAGTAAAAAAAGACTGGTTCTCAAAATTGGACAGAGGTCATTGCCAAACTAAAGAAGACAATTACAATGTGGCGTCATAGACACCTGACAATTTTTGGACGAGCTTTAGTTTTAAATAGTTTAATCTTGTCACAGATATGGTATGTGTCCTCTGTGGTGCATATGCCAAAACATATTGAACACGAGATTATAGAATTGTGTTTGACTTTGTGGGTAGGAAATACACATCTTGTCTCACAAAGAATATGTACAAACGATAAACTTCAAGGCGGTATAGCTATTCCAGACATCAGGAATAAAAGTATTTCATTGCGATTGAATTTTTTTAATGATCTGATCCATAGTGACAATCAATGGGCACAGATATCTCGATGCCTCATTGAAAGATATGTGGAACCCGTTTCGGCAAAGTCGGTTTTTTGGTCTTCTAAGCCACCACCAAATTAGACACGCATTCCTAGGCCATATCTGGAGGTTAAAAAAGCATTAGATGGTTTTGTGAAAATGGAAGACTCGCCATTATACTGGGAACATGCACTAAATCAACAACTTTGGGGAAATGATAGAATACTACATAATGGTGGGGTTCTATACTATTTTTCATTAGCTAGACATGGATTAAAATATTTCTCTGATCTTGTTAGTGCAACCACGCGTGAATGGAAATCCCTACATGAGATAGTGAAGACAACCAAGCTTCGACCAATTGATGCACAACGCCTTTTAAAGCGGTTGCAGGTAGCCATTCCTAGGGAGTGGTTTCGCCTACCCCAAAGCATCTATGACTGTTGAAACACCAAAATTTATGCTAAAATATGGGGATAGAATTTTCACATGTTCTGTAAGATGCAAGTATTGGTACCACATGTTAAAGCTACAAAATCCGGCTATTCCAAAGGCAATTGCTGCTTGGGAAAATTCCACTTATTTCCCGGTAAATTGGAATGATGTGTGGTGCAACATTCATTCCTCACATATCCCTAATAGAGCCAGAGATGTTGTTTGGCGATTAATACATAGAAGGCTATGGGTAGGCTCTCTCCAAAAGAAAGTAGGAATTACTGAGAGTGACAGGTGTTTATTGTGTTTAACAGCAGAGGAAACACTCGTCCATTTATTTGTGGATTGCACTGTTATTGCTCAGTTTTGGACATACATCAAACGTGTTTTAATTAAGTTTGATGCATCGCAGTTCCAAATTGCACCTACCGAAATACTGTTTCACGACCTTTCTGGATATAATGTAAATAATGATGTTAAAAAGATCGCACTATTTTGCCTTAGTTTAGGCAACTGGAGCATTTGGAAATACCGTTGCTCCAGAGACTACGATGTACTTGACGATTCTAGCACTATCCACTTTACGAAATTAAAAAATATTTTTGATTTCTCGCTTGCATGTTGTCTACAATGTGAATACCATGCATCACTGAAGGGAAATAGCCTCCATCAATTTAAAGTCAAGTGGTGTAGAGGCGAGATGGTTTCCATTGATTCTGGGCTATTAGTTATTTTGAAGATCATGTAAAGTTTAAATATGTAATGGAAAAATGGAAAAAGACAAATTTGCAGATTCAATGCAGCTTAGTAGTTCCTTAATATCTTTTCAGGACAAAATGTTTTGGGCGTGATTGGACTGGATTGGAAAATAAGACAGCAATGCCTTCCAGTTCAGTTACGTTCCTAATATTCAACGGATTTCTTGCTAGGAAACATGTTTTTCACTAGATTTTGTGTTGTTTATTTTAGTATTTGAGTGTGTGGACGCTTGTTGCTGCATGATAGCAACAGCTTCCCATCAAATTGGCTTTAAATTTTTAACAACCACAAAATTAACCTTGAAAATATCATGATTAATTATTCAAATAGTGTTTATAGTCAACCACACGGTCTACAGGAATGTTTATTTTTAGTATCATTTGTTCTGGGGTAATTTTCAAAACGTCCATTCAAAGTAAATTAGCTTGGCTTTTTCATTTTATGTTTTGTAATTTGGTGTAATCATGTATTCACAGTAGCCAAAATATTCATAATATGATAATTTTTTTAAGTTTTGAAGATTCATGTGTGTACGGCAATTGCATCAGGGTATTTTGTAATAAACATAAATTAAGTGGTCCATATTAATTTCATTGTATGAGCACCGTTTCATTGCTTTTATAGCAATGCAATGATATGATTTATATAATGTTTATAAATAAATTTTTTAATTTATAGGATTTATTTCTACATAATGCTGACTTATACTGTGTGTTAATTAATTTCCCTACATTTTAGTGTTCTTTGTCAGTAAATATTTTTGGGTAGAAAGGCTTTCCACACGATCCTTTGATCGCGTTATCAAAAAAAAGAAAAAAAGTAGTAGTAGTAGTAGCAGCAGCAGCAGCAGCGTAGTAGTAGTAGTAGTAGTAGTAGTAGTAGTAGTAGTAGTAGTAGTAGTAGTAGTAGTAGTAGTAGTAGTAGTAGTAATAGTAGTAGTAGTAGTAGTAGTAGTAGTAGTAGTAGTAGTAGTAGTAGTAGTAGTAGTAGTAGTAGTAGTAGTAGTAGTAGTAGTAGTAGTGTAGGTGGATGGGTGGGTGGGTGTGTGAGAGAGGGAGAGAGAGCAATTTCAATAGTGGGTGGGTGGGTGGGTGTGGGTGGGTGGGTGGGTGGGTGCGGGCGGGCGGGTGGGTGGGTGGGTGGGTGGGTGGGTGGGTGGGTGGGTGGGTGGGTGTGAGAGAGAGAGAGAGAGAGCAATTTCAATAGTGGGTGGGTGGGTGGGTGGGTGGGTGTGGGTGGGTGGGTGGGTGTGTGTGTGTGAGAGAGAGAGAGAGCAATTTCAATATTTTCTGGGGAAACACCAGCGGCACGGGAACAATTAAGCTCTCATGCAATGTGTCGTACACATGACCAGGGATTCTCAAGGGTATATATCACCAAAATGCAACTTATGACCCCCGAAAGTAGTGATAGTGGGGCCCTTGAAAATATTGTATGATTATTAAATATTAATTAATTTTGTATGTTTTTGCACAATCTAGCATGGAACCCACATAATACATAGCTGTGAATCCATCGTACCGTCTAATTTTAGTATGGATGAGAAAAACTATTGGAAACCAAGATTTTTAGTTTGGGGCCCCATGATTTCAGCTTGGGACTCCAGATTTCAAGGTGTGGGGTCCCTGGGCCGTCCACAATTTAGATGTCATGAGAAACACTTGCATCAAAAACACACACGCACTCAGGGACGCGCACACTCCTACCCACCACTATAGTCAGCCACCCAAAATCATCCGCCACTACCATATAGACTATACCCCCGATAACGCAGCTTGCTGGGCCGATACCGGGCCGATACGTTTAGTATTGGCCCGGTATAGGCCCGGCATCGGCCCAGTAAGCTGCGTTATTGGGGTATGTGGCGTGGGGGGGGGGGCGTGTGTGTGTGGCGGTATAAAGTAGGAACCGACTCGGGCTTTTTATTATGCATAGGCCTACTGTGAACTTGAATGTGGACACGCCCATATTTTGTGAATAGATTATCACGCTAACACGTTAGCATCAGATTCTGGTTCTGATTCGTTAGCAATAATAACTGTGTCTTGTGTCACATAAAACCATGTGTAGAAGGTCTCTACAGTAAAAATAGTATCGCATATATTGATGACGTACGCGGAAACTGTGAAAATGTTTCGCATGCGCAGCTATGCCGGGCTATCTCGCTCCCGTTTAACGTAGGAGATCTCGCGAGAACACGAATGGCCATATAAAATATTTTGATTGTATATATGGATCATACACGGCCTTTGGCAATACCATAATTTGTTATAGCAATATTTTTGACTTAGGTATTTAGAGCTTTTTAATCTATGGTTTGCATTGTACATCGAGCACGTCTTAAGTTAACGAATCATTGATACCAGTTTTCGTATCATAATGATATAATATGACTCCGGCCTTTGAATTTTCGTCCATCCATATCACTACAACATACCATCCATATCACTACCACATATCCCCCTACTACATGTATATATACCTACTATATATAATATACATGTAGTAGGGAATATGTGATATGGATGGACGAAAATAAAGGCCTGGATATCATATCATGATATGATATGGGATTCGGCTGTTTGCGTTAGGCCTAAAGCCTGTCAGCCGATCCTTGTAATCTTCATGAGTTAAACCTTCACTAGACAGTAGACTGATAATTTCATGTGCATAGGAACTGGCTATTTACAGTTTAATTTTAAATAAAATCAATTATTTACTATATTATATTATATACGCAATCTAACATAACATAACAAGTATACAGCTTACCAGGACTTTTACATCCTAGGTCAAGTTCGACTCCTAACCATAGTTAGCTATAGCTAACTAGAGTACCAGCCGAACTTCAAATAGTTAACTAGCTAGTCAACTATAGTCAACTGAGCACCCGACCTCGGTTCAGATGGTTAGTCCGATATTTGTGTAAATTTCAAAATGGCGGACACTGATCGCTTGCCACGAATAAGTGCATATAAAAGTGTAAATATTTCACTAAATAACTTAGGTTTGATGAAATTATGCTTTCCCATTGTATGCCAATGTTCCCAAGCCCAAATTCCTTCCCACGTTATGCCATATGAACGCTTTTTGACGTCTTAGCGGACAAAAATAACCAATTTTCGTAGGTCATCAAACAGACGACAGAAAGGGTTAATGGCGACTGGTATCCGGTTCCAAATTTTCTGCAATAGTAAATTCAATAGGGAACCGGGTACCAACGAACTATAGTCGACTACGATCAAGTTCGACTGGGCATAGCAACTGCGCATGATCAGTAAACCAGCAAACTGACTATAGTTAGCGAGTCGAACTTGACCCTCTTATCAGCTGGTGTATAAACTAGAATTATTAATTATTAATGTATGGTGATTTTCGGTTGATTTGGCTTATCTGATGCTCTATAGTTGTAGTACACTGGGTGCATTACATAGATTTTGTCTAGTCTAGCTTTGAATGTATTTATGGTAGGTGCGGCAACGACTGTTTCCGGTAATGCATTCCACCAGTCTATGATTCTGTTGGAGAAAAAATTCAGTCTATTGTTAGTATTCGCTCTAGTTTTTCTAAGTTTGAATTTGTGGCCACGTGTTCTGTCTAATACATGCTAAATGAATATATGTTTCATCATTTACTTCTGTATCCTAGTCCGAATACGGCCTGATAATGATAAGTCTTGCAATCAAAACTTACCCACTTTCTAATGGCCCAAATTCCCAGTCAAATTTACCTGAAGCGTTTGCTACAAGGCCAGGTGTACAGCAACAAGCAGAGATAATGGGACACCATCACTTTAAAAGTTCATACTTTCTAGTGTCCAGAGTTGCCCTTATGCGTCCTTTTGCACGTATATACGCATAAAAGTGTCAGAGGGACGCTTTAAAATTAACCCTCTGCGTCCCCGAGGACGCACTACGGACTCAGTGAAAAGGTGTAACGGAAACTGATAACTTTGCGTGTGCTTATATTATCGTGTGTGTATATTTATTTGTGCATGTTCTTACTTTAAAAATGTATCTAATGTATTGTGTGTTCAATAAAAACGAACTTACTGCGTTGTTTAAGACTATGAAATCCAATACAACTGATCAAGCGTATACAAACGTGTCTGATCGTCTTAACCCTTTCACAGCTCAGAACATTGGACAGATCACAAAGTTGGTATCACTAATATGCTGAATATTTTGAAATTAATTTGTGCATGCCTACTTGCCTAAAGCGGCAATGACTTACAGGCAAAATATCTTTTTTCTATTTACTTATCAAAATATCTAAATGGATGAAGGAATATATGGAAGATATTGTGATTTCTTTTACCTTTGAATGGTCATTTGACGGATTAGCGGCGGTGTCTTTGTATTGCTGTTTGAATAACGGTATCAATGCACGCTATAAGCCGTCTTTTATTTAGCAATAACAGCTGATTGATTGACTGATGGATTAGTGTTTAACAATACTCGATTGTTAGGTGTTCCCAATTTCTCAACTAAAAAGCTCCCCAGCAGCGATGTTCAACGATATCGTCGATCTACAGGTAGGCATATGTTAAAATATTGATTTTTTCCAAACAGCGTATAGCTCAAAGCTCCCCGATACAAGCATCCTTATTGGATACACGCTAATGCGTTATCTATGCTTCAACCAATCAGCTATCGCGTTACATAGTTACTCCCTATGAATTAGACATATCCGGTTATTGGCTGATATATTTTCACTAATTACACATTTTAATCTGATTTTTACAGATTATTTTTGATAAATTATTGTTTTGTCTGATCTTAGCCTATGTATTCCACTATATTTAGTCATTCCAGTTACATTATAAAAAAAAATACACGCGCATTATATCGAAGTAGGTCAAGTCGTCCTTGAGCAGACTCGCCCCAGATACTCGTAATTTTTCAATTCGTCCAAAGTCAAGTTAGGGTTTTATAGAAAAACTAATGCAGTGGTCTTTGCTAATTTCTAATGTAGTGGTCTTTGGAAATGTTAATCATACAAGGTTGTCAATGTAGGTTGTCAGTACAGTGCTTTAGGTTATTGTTTATTGACATGCAGTTCAAATGTTATTAGTTAAATATACAATGGCCATTTCAATAGATCAATTTTAGCCACCATTGTAGATCACAGAATACATATGTTTGAAAATTTACCACTGGAATGACTGGAACTGTTTCAAAAATAGGTATTTTGGTGATGTACAATAGTGGCAAAAAGTGTTAAGTGCTAAGGGTTAATAAACTATGCATAGTTAATATTCTCTCTATATTTATACATTAACAGTATTTACACAATGTCATAACTAGTGCTTTCAACATGTTTAATAAAGTGCTTTATAATTATATCAATGTGTTGTGTTTATTTTAAGAAAAAAACATGGGACCTCCATATTTCAGATGAGGACCCCAGGGGACCCCCAGATTTTACAATGGGACCCACAAATCTGAGTGTTGGGTCCTTGGGACCCCCAAAAATCAGATGTCGTGGGCAACACTGCTAGTGTCATTAGCGAGCTTGGTCGATATACCCTACTCTAAGCACTGATTTGCAGCCATTATGCAACCGACTTTAGTACAGAGATACTGAATGCTCGCGATGTATCTGTATCTGTACGAATACTAGGCAAAATCCTAATGGATATCACGCCTAGGTGTGGGCCTCGTAAACATGGCTGGGTTTCACAGTCCGCAAGATTAAAATTGTCCATTGATCCATTTAAAAACCTTATGTACACTATTTACATCCTATATTGGAGGTGAAGCCAAAAGGTCGGATGTGTATTGAGGAGTGCAGAGCATTTGATAGTCTATGACATGTGTCAGCTGCAAAACACAAGGTTCATAGAGCATGCAGTATCAGGAGTTACACCGCTAATGAAAATTGCTGCAAGCTGAATAGAAGAGAATGCGAGAGATTGTCAAGAATGTTTAAGAATTCTACTTGAGTTCAGGAGTAAGCGGAGAGATCCCCAATAATACAGATGTTGTAAAAGTGTGAAGTCTCGAAAGCTCAGTGACATCACATGGTAATGACGCTGAATTAACCTGGCCATGTCTTCAACAAAATATATCTGCATCACATGATAAGCCTAACCATGTTCAGCAAATTATGTCCTGTTCAATTGATGTGCATCCTTGAGACCATAAGACGCACGTTCTTGTGTTCACAAGTAGTGATGTTATTTTTCCGGAAAAATATTTTTGCGGAAAATTTTCCTAAATTTGGAAAAGTATGTGTATATTTTGAACCATAAAATATATATATATATATATATATATATATATATATATATATATATATATATATATATATATATATACATATATATATATATATATATATATATATATATAGTGTGTGTGGCGCCATGGGTGGTTGTGTGGCTCTGTGGGTGTGTCACAGTGTATGGGTGTGTGGGTAAGTTGGTGGGTGGGTACAGGCACTGCAGGGCTGTCTGATTGTTTGTTTGACAGACTGCCTGCTAATTTTTACCAATGGTAAGAAAAAACCAAATGGGTATTTTTAAATAAATTATTTTGAAAGTTTAATGACTAAAGCAACTGTCACATTACAGCCCTTTACACCGGTGGGTTTACATGTGACTAACTGAAGTGAGTAAGTTTCATATTTAGCTCAACAGTTCATTTTGGTCATTACAGGCCTATTTTGGTGTCTATCAGAAGTCATCTTTTATATTCCATCAAATATCAGTTGGGATCAAATAAATCATCATCATGAAATATATAATGACTTATATGTACTGTCATGTATGCAGATTACTTTTCAATTGTCTGATCATCAGTCATCATTATCATCATGTTACATTCATCATAATCATCATCATTCTGAACTATAGTGATAGTGTAACCTGATGCAAGCCATTTCAGCCATGGCAATAGATGACACAAATCTAAATCTATTAACTTATATTAGTAGCAAAAGCATTGGTATTAATGCAATAGGGAAATAGAAATTTGCAATTGTATCCTTAAGTGACCAGAAAAATTTTCTGGAAAATTACGTTAGAAAATCTTCTATTTGGACAATTTTCCACGGAAAGTGCTGTAATGTCATCATGAAAGTGGGTGCCCTCCAAGATCTGGTTGCAGCAGTGAAGGTCAGGGTTGATGTAGTTATTTCCAAGAATGAGTTTGTCAACCTTAGTGTCTGTAAATACGTTGATGTCTATGCTACAGGGTTCCCACGCAATTATGGAAGTCTGGAAAAAGTATGGAAATTTAAGAAAACCATTTCCAGGGCTGGAAAAGCTATGAAAAATTTGATATTTCGCTGTACTGCTATGGGAAAGGTATGGAAAATTAAAATATCGGAATTTGTAATTTTTTTCCGCCAGCCATTTTGTCAACAAAAACTTCCTGGTTTCGCAAGTCTGGATTGGTTACCGGTAACCACCAACCTCCAATACATCGCGATTACCGGGAATGGTTCGCGCGTGAGCAATACGTGTCTGAACAAGTTTGGATTGGGTCCTGGTAACTGCTGTGATTGTATAAACTGCGTAGAAAACTCCGGTACATCGCGATTACCAGGAACTTGAGGGTCATTCCGTATAAGATGGACCAATGCCCGTCAACTCATAGTCACAGATTTCCTTCAAACTCTCTCAGTGTGAGCATATGGATGTTTTAGTTGAGCATGACAATTTTTTAACTGATATGTGAAATACTTTTTGAAAGATGCCCTCTCAAAGACCCCTATGCTAAAATTGACAAAAGTTTCAAGTACAAATCCAATGTTTGAGACATCATATCTCATCCAATATACTGTTTACAATACTAGATCTTTTCATTCTAATGCTCTGGTCAGCATACTTGAGGAAAATAACAAGCAATATGTGTTGACTTGTTTTGGGTGTGTTTTAGGGGTCACCAAAAACGTTAAAAACAGCTAATTTTCCTGTTTCAACAAAATTTGGTGATACAGTAAAATGTATATTATAGTTGCTGTAACTAAATGATTTCTACCCAGTTCACTAGAGCTAATATTAGCTTAGTAATATTTACTGACTAACAGCAAGGTTTGCTCATCAAAAAATTTTGGGGCCCCAATGCACCACCCCTGTTCACAAAAGAGGGCCAACTTCATCGCCTATTAAGTCAAAATAACCCCTTTCAATTTTTATTTTATTTTGGTGAATGGTAGATATATGGTCAATAGTTACATGGTTAAAAGTTGCACTCTTACATTTGTTCCCTTTTGGAGCTATGGCATATTAGAAATGTGATATTTTTGTAAAACTTGTACGATATTCCATTTTTGGGGGTTAATAATTTTAAAATTATAGGGCCTAGAGGCATGAAACAAGTGATACAACCAGTTCTCCTGCTATATTAGAAGAACCAATCCGCATTCCCTGGTTATATAATACATAAACATCGATTTTCTAGACCCAAAGACCTGACTCTGTTAAAATTTGACATTTTTCGCGACAATCTAATTTGTTTTAAAAAGTTTAAAATATCTCCACTTTAGCATTTTAGATACTTTTTCATCATAGGTGGACATTGAATGGTATATTATGGTCATATTAGTACAGCTACATGGACTTCTATGGCCATTTATAGACAATTTTGACACACTGCGACCAGGCCAATATGTGTAATCTCTCATACTAAAGTATGCCTAAATGTCACCCATTTCATGGAATTATTTAATAAACTGAGACAGGCATTGGTTAATACACATGATATAATATAAAAGTGTTAAGAGATAGTACATAATACTACATACCTCAGCAATAATTGATGATACGGTACATGATCCAGCATATACCGCTCCTCCAAATTATTTAAATAGTCCATTTATAAAGTCGATATCAGTTTGTGGAAAAGTGTACTGCCGGCCAGTTGCTGTCAATGGTGTTGACACCTTACTTAGCATGTCACAAAAAGGAACCCAGCACTGGTCTGTGCGCCTTGGCCAACTAAAGGATCGAGCTGGTCCATGCGGCTTCATAAACGAAATGAGACAGTCCTCATTTTCTAGACTAATTTCTAACACTATGCCAAACCACAAATTTTTGTCATACAATGCACCAACATAGTCACTCAAAGACAGTTCCATAGGGATATTTAAATTCTGAATCTCTGATGACATACCAGGTTGTGTGTTAGAAAATGACCGAGTGTATGAAACATCATCAGTTGAAATTCGCTTTACTGTGATAGAGTTAGTGTCATTTGGAACAAACGAATGGAATGACCTGGTTCCTTGCACTGTTTTGGCAAGGAGATACCGCTCTTCCAACATTGTATGATGGCTCTGGATCTCATCTTTACTAACTAAGAAGAACTTGATCTTGCTTATGGTCTGTTGGCTGAATTCATACAATTCACTAGCATTTCGTATAAGCGCTGTTTGCAGACTAGCCCTTGCGGCTAAGCGCTTCACTGTGCCACCGATACCGTCGCAAACACCTTTACCATGGCTGGTAGCAAAGAAATGCCATTCTGCCTTAATATCAAAATCTGAATAATGATGGCAGACATTAATAAAGTTTTTGAAGTTCTTGTATTGTCCTGCACACCCATCACTAAAGTATTTAATTATATGAATATTGGGATACTTTTCCTTCAAATATCTTGTAAAAATCTCCTGAAAACAGTACACAGTATTTGTTTCGTGTTTCAGACACTCAGAGATGAAGCATACATTTTCTTCATTCCAGGGTTCGCACGGGTCATGGAAATCCTGGAAAGTCATGGAATTTGAAAACCTAAATTCCAGGCCTGGAAAAGTCATGGAAATTTGTCAATTTGACAAAAGTCATGGAAAATGATAATCTCCCTAAATAAAAATAAAATCTGATGGCATACAAATGTGAAATGGGGAAATAAAGCTCGGAAATACACATTTCCATATCTTTATCGCGGCGATCACATGATTTCATTCATTATCAAAGTCATATGTACAACCAAAATAAAATGACCCAAAACAACGTAAGAAATTAAATGAGGTTAAATCCCTTCTTATGTTGGTAGGCCATATTAAACTCTTTCGTGATTGGAGACATTCCACTGAAACTATATCTGGACTGGAAGGAGGCCTCCCAAATAAAAACGGGTTTTGTAACGCCGCGAATGCGAATATCCCAAATTAATAATAAATATGTACAGAAGAGAATGTTTTAAAAACAATTTGAGCAATAAATTCACTATTTCCTACTCAGCGTATGCATTCGGCAATATATTTAGTGGCAAGATTTTTGTTCACTTGGGCGATTTCGTCCCGGCCGAATTGGTTACATTATGATAATTAGATTGCGATGATATCTCGGTCTCGCTAGTGTATGGAGATTCCCCTGTATATTGAACGTATTTCTTGCTCAAAGATGGTTTTATGCGTTCTATTACGGTTAAAGTATGAAATAAACTTGGTAATATTAAAAGAATAACAAGATATTTAGCCGATAAAGGATTATTATTGTTTTGAATCTAGCGGTAAAGTTACCAATTTTCGTTCGTCTGAAAAATATGTTTTGCAATATTTCTAAACTCTGATTGCGTGGTATATACATGTATAAGGCTTTTTGGCTCATATTTTGTCAAATTTTCCCATGCGTGTTGTTATCTATTAGTGCGCAACATATTTGCGAAAGTAACAATTTTAGGGATTGGATTTAAATTTGTTCTTGAACATCTTGTCCAAATAGAAGCCTCGGCTCTAAGCCTTAAATTTGTTCAAAATTTTTTTTAATTAAAAAAAAAATTCCAATTTGCAGACCAAGTGAAGACTATTTTATAAAAAAATGTTCAACAATAGTCTTCTCTTGGTCTGCAAATGGACATCTCTCAAGACCACGCGTGACAGAAGCCGGCTTTGGCTGATATGAGTGTTAAAGGGTTAATAGAGAATTTTTTGGGTCAAGATCTTTACTAGAAATGGCCATATTGCTTCTTACCATTTTGACCGATTTCAACCATGTTAAGCTGAAAGGATACTACATGTATGATCATAGGCTCTAGAACTTCCATTCAGAATTTTTATTCATCAATTTTTTATGTGAAAACCTCAGATTTTATTAAAAATGTACCGGATATTCTCACATGTTGACCCTTTGCCCTAGATAAAGTGAATTCCATATGATTCACTATATGCTGTTGAACATTTTGAAACAAATTTGACTGTCTTTGACCTAGCTATTGATTCTTGGAGGTCATGGAATTTCTTAATTTTAGTCATGGAAAAGTCATGGAATTTCAAATACTGAAAGGTGTACAAACCCTGTCATTCAACTTTCCATAAGCCTTAAAATAAAATGCCAAAGGATGTATCGTGACTTGAGAATTGTTCCAATAAAATCCCTGTACACAATCTTGCACAATAATGCTGTAATTTTCAGCAAAGTCGAGAACAACAATGGCAGTAGTGTCATCTAAATCATGTGTGCACGCTTTCAAGAATTCACTTTGAGATTTCGCTATGAAGGAATGTGGTGTTAATTCTTGGATCCGTTGACATAATATAGAAATAAAATCTTCAACTGATACTTCTCGGCGCATGATTTCAATTCGGTCTGTGGATACCCATTCATTGAATTTAATGATGTCATCCTCATCCATGTGCTCGTAAAGGTCTTGCTCTAAGTAAGTTTTGAGAAATGCAGTTCCTGGACACTTCACATCGTTGCAGCATGCAATTTCTAGAACTACTGTCACATACAGATTTGTCAATTAGGTTATGGTAGTCTTCAGAGATAACATCCACCATAAACTTTACATTTTGGTGTTTTTCGCATACACAAACATTGTGGCTGCCGCTAGAAGAAACAGTTACACACACCATTTGTGTCTTAACTCAACAAATTTAGAGAAACCAATTTTAAGTCCAGTTTCTGTTTTGAAATTAGCATGTACTTCCTTCAAATTTGTCAGGATTAGCCGTTTTTGCTTATGTTCTTTGGTACCACAAATTCTTATAGTAACAAAATCATTTTTCCCGGGTAATAGTCTAGATACAGTATCATCTTGGTAGTAGTTAATAACACTATCTAGTGTATGCTGATCAAGCTTATTTCTTCTTTTAAAGGTTTCACGATCAGCGAGTATTCCATCATTCTGCGCAAGTTGTCTGGCTTGTTTCACCATATAACGCGCAACACCACATGCCTGAAAAACCTGAGCAGTTTTATCTATCGACCATGATTTAGATGTAATAGTTAATACTTGTATCTTTTGATTTCGTGATGACACAGACAGTTTTTCATTCATGTTCGATACCAAGTAGTCCACATCTAACTTAGAATCAAATGTACATTCAGTTTCTGAAGTGTCAGCAACTAATTTATTAGGTGGAAAACCTAGGTGGGATGCCACGTGACTTGTTGTTGCTTCTGCCATTTGTTTGATTTTTCGTTTACCATATGATACTTTCCTTTCTGAATGGACACTCTTTAGGGGAGAAACTCCAACTGCTGCGAAACTAGAGTTGAGGCATTCAGCATTACTGTACAAAGTATCTGCTATGGCCATTGATTCCGGTTCACTGTCACTACAATCTGTCAGGTTATTAATTTTCTGCAAACAATGATGGCAAATCTTTTGGCCAGGTTGTTTTCTCTCTCTAGTTTTCGACTGTATTAATGCCACAATTTCTTGATCTATATTAACTAGTCCCTTTTTAATAAGCTTTTTGTGAACTTTTAGGGGATCACAACATGAAGTGTTCTGCTTCATCATCGGGAATATATGCAGATAGTGTTTCTTGTGGCAACAGCACACTGTTTCTAAACTATCCTCACTCTGTCCGCTTCTCATTGCAACAAGTGTTTTATCTGTAGCCGTCAATTGTACAACATCATTTACAGAGCATTTATCCGTAAACTTATGACATTTATCATTAGTGAGACGTCCAACTGAACAAAATTTCTCCTTCGATCAATACTCACCATTCTGTTACTTCTGATATACAGCTGGCCCTGACAGCGGCTCTAGGATTATAGACTTAGAAAGCTTTACCGACTCCTGGGAACCGGGTACTCGGCTCCCAACTGCCGAGTACCCGTTTACCATAGAGCTCATTCTTGTTTGCATAGCGACAAGAGCAATACATGCTTTTTGCATTAAGGATTTTAGTGTTTTAAAATAATCTAAGTCTTTAATCAGTGATAGTTTGTGTGTTCTGAAAGGATTAACTAAGGACTATGGAGAATACCGCCCAAGACAACCAGGTTGTATTGTTCTTTATTATCCATAGTTAAAAGACTTAGGTCTCTAAATTTCGTTGTGTCGCATGTTCCAATTTCTGTCCCCATAGAATCTGGGACGTGTGCTAACAACGATATATGCCAGACGATCGCCTTCTTTAAACCCCAACAGGCGATCGGCAGATATGAAAATAGGTGTTTGCTACGGTATTTCTAACACGAATATCGGCTGACGTCGTTCTCCGTAGAATCCGAGCGGGTGACGTCACACCCGGTCGCTCGGATGTTTATGTGAAGAAAAATTTTTCATTAATTCGCGCATCTTATTCTGGGTGCTGCGTACTAAAAATGGTACCGGAAACTTTAGAATGATCAAGTTTACGTGTGATCACGATCGGTTTGCAATGATCGGTGGTTTCAAAATTCTTGAGTAGATGTGTGGTCTGCGGTTTTACCGTGTGAGACAGCAGTTTTGTTATACATTTTGTTGTTTTCTTCACATATCGTGCTGCGTTCGTTAGGAGTATAATTTATATTGATTAGTAAATATACCCTGAATGCTATGCTATATGATTCCTGGAGCCGTTACACATCCTGGAGGATCTATTATGGGTGTGTTGTGCCCGCCGCGTACTTGTCGTCATAATCAATGCGATCGTTGTTGTAACGTGGCGGGGTGGGGTGCGGGGAGGTTACGGTTAATTTATGAGTCAAATTATTTGAAAATTAATTGTCTGCCTTCCATCCGGGTCTCGTTCCGCTTGTTTATTGTAGGTTTGTGCTTATTTTATAGGCCAAGCCAGCCCCGCCATCATGTGACGACTGCCATAAGTTTGTCCGTGTAATGTTCAAGGACCATGTCTGTTTTATGTGTGCCCTGTGTAATATAGATCATAGGTGTAATGTTTGTGCAGTGTGGTCCGTCGAAACGATGGTTAAGTTCCTTGCCCAGAAGGACTTGGCTGGGTCTGACGCGGGGTCAGGCGGTCCGAGAGTAAATCGTGGAGCGCCCGGTTCGGCCGGTGCGGGTGCTCCACGTCCCCGGCTGGAGGTGGCGGAGATGGCACCGCCGGCGTGGTTTGGTCCGGCTCTGCAGGGTTTTTCTGCATAGCGTTCTGACCACGCTGGTGTCGTCCCTGCTACCAAAGGTTGGGGGGCAGTTTCTCCCCATGCCTGGTACGGATCCTGTCCTCGGACAGGATTCTGGACTGGTTACCGAGGGGGCCGTCTCGTACGGCCCCCTGGCAGTCCCGTCTGGCTTCGGCCAGACGGGTTTCTGTTTCTCTGCGGCCACCTCCGGGTGGTCCAGTAGCGGTGGCCGGTCCGTCAGGTGTGGGAGCCGTCCGCCAGGATGGTTCCACGGTTGACTCGTCTAGTGACGACTCTTCGGAGTCTGAAGACGAGGAGGCCGAGGAGGAGAGGTTGCTGCGGCCCGTGAAGCCGCAGGTGGAGAATATGGAGGTTGATTCCGTCCTAGACGGAACCGGCCTCCATTTGTCTGGTTTGGCGCAAGCCAGGTCAGCGGCTCCGCCTGTGGCTGAGGCAAATCCGTTACCGTGCACCGGTTCCGTGCGGCTTGGTTTGGCACCAGCCGTCACGGGAACGGGTGTGCCGGGCCGGGCGTGGTACTCACCTATCTCGCCTGGTCCGGCAGTCGGACGTGGGGTGCCGTGGGCGCCCGTGTCCGGCTATGGTTCCGCGACTGCTACGGGTCCGTACAGTTTTCCGTGTGGACCTACCCCATGGACCGGAGTGTTTCATGGGGTGGCGGCGGAACCGTGTGGTACCGGAGTGCCTGGCGTGTCAGCCGTGGCTCCTTGCTGGGAGGCCGTGGCTGGCAGACCCGTGAGCACGTCAACGGGTGACGTGTTTGCGGGGGTGTCTTCATCGGAGGTAGATTGGTCAGATGCTCTGGCGTGGCTAGCCAGGGTTGACCCGTCTGTGGTTTCGGCCACGGCCGATGAAGATGCGCCCCGTCCGTCGGTTGCGTCGATCAGGACGGGGATTTTGCCCGCGGCCCGGATCCAGTCAGTGGGACTGGATCCACGGTTCATAGAATGGTTGGATGCTATTTATAGCAAACAACTGATGACCAAGGGTCAGCTCCCTGCGGCCTCCAGGGAGGTGCGGGCAAGATGTCGTATTCCGCGGGGGGAATACGACAGGTATGGTGTAGTCCCGTCGGTCACGGAGGATGACCGATGGGTACTGGGCGTCCAGAGTGCCGTGCCGGGTCACCCCGGTCCGGCACTTGTGGACAAGTCTCAGGTACACCAGGAAGAAGTCCTGTCCCTATGCGATGAGGGTGTGAGGGCAGCGATGAGCGCTGTCAACCACTCTTATCGTCTCCTTCAGTCGGTGTGGGCTGAAGCGGGGCAGGCCACCCTGTGCCACCTGTGGCGCTTTCATGTGTCAATGACGGCCTGGTGCTGTCGATGGACGCATTGGCAAGGGTGCAAGCGCGTGTGACGAAATCCAGGAGGCAAATGGTCATTGACCATATGCGTCCGGCTACGGCAGTCAGGGAGCGTCTCCTTGGGACACCCCTGACAGGGCCTAGCATCTTCGGTGGCCAAGCGTGGGCCATCTTAGAGGATACCGCCAGTATCGCGCAGAATCGGTTAGCGGTAAACCTACAGCTAGAGCTAGTGCGACAAGCGCATGCACTAGGGCCTGTGGGGAAACCGCTAACGGGACAACCTTCAAAGGAGCAGAAGAAGCATAAGGGCAAGGCGAAAGCTAGGCCTGTTGCGACTTCTGCTTCAGCTGGGGTTTCAGAGCCGCCGCCGGCGAAGAAGCCCAGGAAGGTTGTAGAGGCGCCTACCCTCCCCAATGTTGCTCCTGACCGCCCTAGAGAGGGGAAGGGTAAGGGTAAGGCCTCAAAGGGCGGACAGAAGGGGCCGAAGCGTACCTGAGGGTACGAAAGCTCCCTTCATATCCGCCTGGACCGCGCCTGTGTGACAGGAACAGCGGTGCCAGTTATACCCGTCGTGCCTAGAACGAAATGGTTCTCTCTCTCTCGTTAAGAAAGAGTGGGGGGGGGGGCGGACTGCGAGCCGGACAACCCCGTTAGACGTCGAGGCGTCTATGGTGGGTGGAAGGCTCATGCGTTTCGTCGAGGCCTGGCAAGGTGTGACGTCAGACAGTCTGGTCCTGGGATGGTTATCCCAGGGTTACATGCCGGAGTGGTGGGACTTTCCACCACAAAATCTGTCTTTGGCACCTGTCTGGACACCCGTACCAAGGGAGCCAGACAAGTTAGAAGCCGTTCAAAAGGAAGTGTCGGGTTTGCTTCTGAAGGGAGCAATAAAACCAGCAAATCGAAACACTCCAGGCTTCTATTCAAACATGTTCCTTGTCCCCAAGAGCACAGGGGGATGGAGACCCATACTCAATCTCAGGCCATTAAATTGGTTTAGCCATACGCCTCGGTTCCAGATGGAAATGCCGAGGTCGGTAATGCGGGATTGAGGAAAGGAATGTGGTGTGTATCAATCGATCTGAAAAATGCATATTTCCACATTCCTATGAATCGGAGTTGGCACAGGTTTCTGAGATTTGCGTTTCAGAATCAAGTATGGGAGTTTACAGTCTCCCGTTTGGCCTGTCGACAGCTCCGAGGGTTTTCACAAGAGTGGTCCTTGCGGTGACAGCGTTTCTCAGAAAAGAGAACGTGGCGCTACACACCTACATAGACGACTGGCTGCTTAAGGCAGACTCGGCAGCCAGGTTGAACGTGGATACTGCTCTGACTCTGAAGTTACTTTCAGATCTACGCTGCATAGTCAACGAGGAGAAATCCGAGTTGACGCCCACTCAACGTTTCGTTTATTTGGGGATGCGATTCGACCTCGAGGAGGGCAGGGTTTACCCATCAGAGCCCAGAGTGGTGTCTCTGTTAGCCATCCTCAAGAGTTTTCGAGTGGGAAACCACATTCAAGGCGAGGCGGTTCCTTCAGATGCTGGGCATGATGGTCTCCATGGAGCAGGTTATCCCGTACGATGCTCTAATGCGAAGGCCTATCCAGTTGTATCTGATGTCTCTGTGGAAACAGAGAACAGAACCCCTGTCAAAACTGTTGCCAGTTTTGGAGCCGATAATATCGCATCTTCTATGGTGGAAACAGCGTCAGAATCTCCTATTAGGGGTTTCGCTGCACCTACCCCGCCTCCAGCTGTCCGTCTACACGGATGCATCGCTGGAAGGGTGGGGTGCCTGCCTGGGAGAACCAGGTCTCGGGCACATGGACTCTCCCGGAGAGTCAGCTGCATATCAATCTGTTGGAAATGATGGCAGTGGAACTGGCGTTGGAAGAGTTCCTTCCGATGATCAGGGGCAGGGTGATATTGATACGGTCAGTCGATTCGACAGTAGTATCATATATAAATCGCCAAGGCGGGACCAGGTCGCCCACTTTGTGTATCAGGGTGTGGCACTTGATTCAATGGTGCAGGAATTACTCGGTTGTTTTGAAAGCAGCTCGTATTCCTGGCCGATTGAACATTCTGGCGGATGCTTTGTCTCGCAGACAGAGAATCCTGCCAACAGAATGGTCCCTCAACCCTCCAGTTCTGCGACGGATCTTCGAGCATTGGGGCAAACCCAACGTGGACTTGTTCGCCACAAAGGAAAATGCTCAAATCATGACATATGTCTCGCCGATTACAGATCCAAATGCCGTCGATACAGACGCTCTGGCGATAAGCTGGAGAGGGATGCACGCTTACGCGTACCCACCCACCATTCTTCTACCGAAGGTTTTGGTGAAGGTCAGGGAGGAACCGTGTCTGGTCCTGCTAATAGCGCCGTATTGGCCGAGCAGGGCGTGGTTCACGGATCTTCTAGATCTGCTGGTGGAAAATCCTGTGCAGTTGCCCGAGATTCCGAACATAATCTCCCAGGCCAAGGGACGCTTCCTACACGAGTGTCCCGAAATGTTCAATGACTGCGTGGATGTTATCAAACAACGTTCCACGTCGGAAGGCTTTTCTCGACAGGCTGCTGATTTCATCGCGGCTGCGAGAAGGAGGTCAACCTTCAAGTCATATAACAACAAGGTTAACAGATTTGCAGACTGGTGTGAAGAAAAGGGTATTGATACCTTTCAATCCACTATCAGCAAATAGCAGACTTTCTCTGTGAGCTGTTCTTTTGAGGACTAGCTCCCGTCACAGTTGCTGGATACAAGTCAGCTTTGGCATCAGTTATCCCTTGTCTAGCCAACAGGGATAGTCCAGAGGTGGCCCAGTTAAATGTGATGTTGAAGGGAATGAGCAATCTCCGACCGAGACAACCGGTAGTCATTCCAGCCTGGAGTCTATCTTTAGTGCTTAATGTACTGGCCAAGCACCCTTTCGAACCGTTGCGTTCGGCTAGTCTAAAGCATTTGACTCTAAAGGCGGTCTTTCTATTGGCAGCTTCCTCAGCTAGAAGGCGCAGTGAGATCCATGCGCTTTCGGCAGAGAGGAACCGATTTATTGTTTCTGGAGAAGGTCTGCGTCTTCTGCCAAGAGCAGAGGTTATGTCAAAGAACCAATCTTTGAGATATCCCGGCAAACCGATCATTATACCGAAGTTAACTAGGTTTGATCGTGATGCCAGTGTCTGGTGCCCGGTCCGTGCTTTGACTAAGTACAAGAAACGGACTGACTCGTTACGGTCGAACGATAGACATCTGTGGATCTGCCATAAAAAGTCTTATGGCGCCGCATCCATGGATACTATCTCTCGTTGGGTGGTCGAATGCATTCAGACTACTCAGGAGATGGCGACTGGGCACCAGGTGCAAGGCATAAGGGCAGACAATGTCAGAGGAATAGCCGCCTCGACCGCCCTTTACAATGGTGTTCCGTTATAGGACATCATAGCCGTTGCACAATGGCACTGTGAGTCCTCATTCACAGATTACTATATGAGGGATGTGTCAGACTCAGCCAATCCACTCGCTTTAGCTGTTTTGAAACGATAGTTAGTGACCACACTGCTTTTCACCCTTTTCTCACTTCGGTAAGAAAAGAACCTAAAGCAGGCATGGTCAGGCGAGAGGATGTCAACCAGATTGTGTCACTGATGGCCGAACCGGTGAATGGTTGGAGGCGGTACGTCTGAAGTCCAATTATCATAAGGTAATTCAATAGTGAGAGTTTTTTGTATTATGGATATGTATCATGTTCATTCATCTTATATATTCATGCTCATTCCCAGGCTAATACATGGAGTATGCAGGGAGCAGTTAACCCTCTTGGCATATTTGTGTTTTCAGGCGAGATACATGTTCGTTAGTTCTCTCCCTTTTCTTAGGAGGAAAAAGGGGGGAGGACTGTGACGCGAATGTGATTCGGTTCCGTGAACTTGACGGTCCTTTTAGGTCTCCGTTAGTCAAGTTTGAAGTCTAAAATCTTTCTCCAAGGGGCAAAATTAGCATTTATGGCTTGCCCCTTCCCACCAGGTTACTGATCAAATCTGGTGTATATCAGAAGTAACAGAATGGTGAGTATTGATCGAAGGAGAATGCAGGAAATGTCAATTTCCCTTTCTCCGAGATCTAACAATACTCACCATTCTGTTACGGACCCAGCCTCCCAGCCCCACGGAGGCAAGCCATAGTTTTCTCTTGTTTGGTGGCTATGCAAACAATATGAGCTCTATGGTAAACGGGTACTCGGCAGTTGGGAGCCGAGTACCCGGTTCCCAGGAGTCGGTAAAGCTTTCTAAGTCTATAATCCTAGAGCCGCTGTCAGGGCCAGCTGTATATCAGAAGTAACAGAATGGTGAGTATTGTTAGATCTCGGAGAAAGGGAAATTGACATTTCCTGCAGTCTCTGGTAATTCAGCCATTGTGCAACGTGTCCTAGTCAAAGTTTACACTTTTCAAATTAAAAGGCCTAATTTATCATTAAAATGTATAGTGAATTATTAAATTTCTAAAGTAAATATCTAAACATTTGTGTATCAGCAACAATGTCAATGTTTCAAAGCAGTAATTATTAAACACTTTCACTGGTCATGCTGCCTAATCTTGATCACTTAAAATGCTTGACTGAACTCTTGTTGATAGCAATACTTGCATGCAGATCTCTGAGAAAAACTGAGACCATGTGACTAATCAATATCACCTCACTACCTATGTCTATTACAGCAATTGACCTAATTATATATACACCTGTGCAAAAGTTAAGCACCACCCTATTTTTACGCACATGCGAGGGTATATTCATGTGCTATGAAGAAAGCAATAGCATAAACATTTATGTACCCATCCATCTTAGTGCAAGAGGTAATAATGCAACTAGAGGAATGCTGATTATGATGGTGGGGAAACACTGTATGTTTTTGTTTGAACTTGAAAACGAGGCCTGAATATGGTTACGTTGACACAACTGACAACTATTGCCCTACAGTTGACACACGTGGCTAGATTGTCATTAATGGTGTCTGAAAACGAAGTTTAACATCTGTGCACGAGTTTGAGACTGTCATTATTAATACCGGGTATATCCACCTTGTGCCTGGATGACGGCCTGGACACGACGTCTCATGCTGGTCACCAACCGACTGATACGCCATTGTGGTATTCGTTGCCATTCAAGATGGAGTGCGTCTGTTAATTCCTGTAGGTTCTGCACAGGAGGATCCCTCCTTCTCACCATGTTTCCCAGAATGTCCCAGATATGCTCAATAGGGTTCATGTCAGGGCTCCTTGCTGGCCATGGTAGGGTTTCGATGGCATTCTGGCGGAGGTATTCATGCACAGCTCTAGCACGATGTGGTCGGGCGTTGTCATCCATGAATATAGGGTGGGTTCCAGGTGCATGATTTACAAAATGAGGGACCACAACTCTATCCAGTATGGAATCTTGATATCTTTGTCCATTTAGTGTTCCAGGTACAGTCAACAGATCCAGCTTACAATCAAATGAGATGCACCCCCATATCATAACGGAACCTCCACCAAATGGAACTTCTTCCATGATGTTACGTTGGTCGTACGCCGTGCGTCTGGACCTCCATACACGAGTTCGACCATCTGTGGCATGAAGCAGGAACCGACTTTCATCGGACCAGTGTACCCGTCTCCAGGATCTCATGTTCCAGTGTCTTCTTTCGTTGCACCACCTCAGACGCTCCTCTTTGTGGTGTGCAGTGAGGAGAGGACGTCTGACAGGTCTCCTAGCTTTCATGCCAGCAGCATACAATCTCCTTTTGACGGTAGACATTGACACTCTATTGCGCGTTTCCCATTGCTGGCTGAGCACTCTGCTGTTGGTGAATGGAGATCTAACAAGGCGTACTAGGGCTCGATCATCACGGGCAGTAGTCTTCTTCGGTCTTCCAGATCTAGGCCTGTCCTTCACCTCGTTAGTTTGCCCATGTTTTGCAATCAAACGACTGATTACAGTATGGTTAATGTTCAGCTGTCTGCCAATCTCTCTGCATGACATACCAGTGGTATGCATGCCTATGATTTGCCATTTCACACGATCACTTAACCTTCGTCTTGCCATAGCGGTTCACAATCAAGAGCTAATTCTCTCTGTACAAATAAACCACGGTCATGAACACAAAATTCTTAATCTTGTCGCCTAAATCTGTATGTAATGTTCTACACCTCAAACTGGACTTTTACATAACTGAACACGTGTGCTGTTTCCCGCCACGCACGGACATCAAGCGGCGTGAAGTCATGCATGCATGTGCATTTCGTACTTGGAATTATGTCAGCTAACGCGGGGACAAAAAGTATGGCAGGCTAGTTGTACCATCATGTTTCTACGTTCTATTGTTTTTGCTGGTGCTTAACTTTTGCACAGGTGTATACAAAGCTCTGAAGGTTGAGTTATTTTCTCTAGATATGAAATCTCTCAGTCTTTATTAACACTGGATAACTCAAGACTGAGTGATGAGCTGTTGCAGCTCGACCAGCTTACAGGACAAACTCTGTACCTGGTGTATATTTTGAAAATGATTTGACTGAAAATTATTGATGGCTAAGTCAGCAACAACTTATAGTCAAATTGTTTTTTCAATATTCTCCAGGCAATATGTTATTCCCATTGAAAATGTTGTTGAATAATGACTTGTAGTTTACCCACAAAAATGTCAAATTTTAACAAAGTAAGGTTTTGACATCTCTAAAATCCATGTTTATCTATTTTGTAAAAGGGAAATGCTGGTTGTTTCTTTTAATAAGGCAGGGAAATGCGCTACATCTCTTGTTTCATACTTCTAGAGTGTATACTTTTAAAATTATTAACCCCCCAAAATCGAATATCATACAAGTTTTTGAAAAAATATCAGATTTTGTATTTGCCATAGCTCTAAAAGGAAACAAATGTAAGAGTGAACCTTTTGGCCCTGTAACCATTGACCATATATATAACATTCACCAAAATATTAAAAAAATTGAAAGGGGTTATTTAAAAAAAAGATGTTATGAAGTCACCCCATTTTGGCGAACAGGGGTGGGGGTATGGCTCCCACAAAATTTTTGCGGCGCATATCTTACCATTAGGTAATAAATATCACTAAAGTAGCAGTAGCTCTAGTTAACAGGATAGAAATCATTTGTGTAAACCAAATACAAATACATTTTACGGCATCACCAAATTTGGATTAAAATATGAAAAATCACATTTTTTGGCATTTTTGACGACCCCTAATACATGCCTAAAACAGGTCAGCACAAAATGCTTGTGATTTTCTCGAACTATGGTGACCAGACTTTTAAAATAAAAAGACCTAGTATTGTGAGCACTGTAGTCGGTGAGATATGAAGCCTCAAACATAGAAATTTTGTTACAAATTTTTGTCAATTTTAGGCAGGGGGTATTGGATAGGCCAGTTTTCAAAAAGTATTTGACCTTTCACTATAATACTTGGAATTTCATGTTAATACATATATATGCTTACTCTGACAAAGTTTGAAGGAAATCTGAAACTATGACTTGACGGATTTCAAAAATTTTGGTCCTTATATGGAATGACCCTTGAGTAATACATGTATGAACATGAATCCTGAAAATAACTATTTATTCTTGCGATTTTGTTTTAATTTTTAAACTTATAAAAAAAATTTAAATTGAATTAATTTTTTTTTTCCCTTAGAAAGGAAAAGAAATAGTTATGTAAAACAAATTTGTTGTAAATTTCGAAAGAAAATTAAGTCAAATTAGTTCCCAAATATTCAACAATAATATTTTAACTTTACTTTTTCTATTGTCTAACAGTCTTAGAAAATGTCCATTAGCAGACCAGGAGAAGACTATTTTTGAAAATCTATCACTGGAGTGACTAGCTCTTTAACTAAGCCAGACATTCCAGTGGTAAATTATTAAAGATAGCCTTCTCTTGGTCTGTAAATTAACATTTTCTTTGATCAAAGGAGTGCTACTTGCTCAGTGCCATCCCTCATCCATACGTCAATGTGATATCTATTTACTATTTTAACTGTTTACTTATTATAGTTATAGTATATGTTTGTGTGTGTTATTTGCTCTAATGTGCTATTTTCTGCTTTTGTCCAGTGCTATCCCAGTATTTCTCATCTAAATAAATAAAGGGATACAGATCCTCATATTAAATACTAAGTCATTAAGTCAAATTAGTTCGCAAATATGCAACAATAATATTTTAACTCTACTTTTGCTATTGTCTAACAGTCTTAGAAAATGTCCATTAGCAGGTCAGGAGAAGACTATGTTTGAAAATTTATCACTGGAGTGACTGGCTCTTTAACTAATCCAGACATTCCAGTGGTAAATTATTAAAGATAGCCTTCTCTTGGTCTGCAAATGAACATTTTCTTGGATCAAAGGAGTGATAATTGCTCAGTGCTATATCCCTCACCCATATATGACATCTATGTGCTATTTTAACAGTTTACCTAGAGAGAGAGAGAGAGTGTGTGTGTGTGTCAGAGCGTGTGTCAGTGCTATATATGTGATATAGTTTAATTATGGAATTTACTTATGAATTGTTTTCTCATGTTTAACTGTGATATGATGTACAAAATAAAACCAATTAAAAGCCTCAAATGTTAAAAATAATTTTTAAGTTTTTATTTTCCCCAAATGTCCACTATTAAAATGTCTTTAAATGGCTATGGACAATTTTTAATTTGGTCTGGAGAAAGTATGGAAAAGGTATGGAAAAATATTCTCCCCTGGGTGTGGGAACCCTGATGCTATGAAAGAATATCGTGAAAGGCAATGTGGTCACCGGTACACACTCAATTTTCGCCCCCTATCATAAAGTGAAATGGCTTCAGGGGACCATCAAGTGTAATGTTTGGGAGTATATGACAGTAGAGATGAATGATCAAGTGAAGCACATCATTTTCCTGTGTCACCAAGGAGCTGTCACTCAAGGAATTCTTTGATGCATATGGGTAGTAAAGGATGAGGATGCCTGCTGAGCTTTATGAAGAAGTGTTGTGATCATTATATCTGACCTGATCCCTGAGAGATAGCCCAATTACCATGTGAAGATGTTGTCTCTGCCATACAACCTTGAAGAATAACGGGTTCCAGATTTGGTTTGCAGCTGGAGAGCTAATGTGAAACAACCTATACCTTTTCAAAAAGTGTTATGTGTTTCAAACACGTATCCAATTCTACCGTGCACCATTGTGTGCGCGGTGTAACACTTGAATCTAGGTATTTGCATTTTGTATATATGTATATGAATGATCAGTTTTATAGAACAGTTAATTCATAAGAGGTTCTAATAGTGTGGGAGGTTTTCTTAACCATGTTAACTAGACAATGTTGTCAGATGGTATTAAAGTACTGTACATGTAGCTAAGCCACATGTATACGAGGTGATGTGAAATAAAACATGTCCATTGATAGATGTTGTAGTGTACGTACCCCTCTGACTATTTACGTTTAGGCTGTATATGTACTTACTACTATGATATGTTTGAGTTAAAATTTTGGCTATGCATGGATTAACTGTTGTTAATCTGTCTAGTAAATGTATTGAAAATATTCTTTAAAGCCTAATAATTAATAGTACATTTCAATTCATTGAAAGTAATATTTTATGATTTTATGGAGTAAGAATGAGCTGCTGTTAATCTAGTTAATCTTGTATGCTGACTTGTATTGTAGGATATTTGTTATTGTGGTTTATAATGTGTGTACATACATACAGGTTAACTTTGTAGTGTACATACCCCCTGGTGCCAGGATACTGTTTATGTGATAATGACTAACACACGTGTCATGCG
>CM067375.1:31257266-31259766 GCA_034401795.1 Chaetoderma sp. LZ-2023a | reverse complement strand
TGATTCAGCCGTCGAATTGATGGACTGAATCGCCAACTTCTGCTGAGCTGTCAACCGACTTGAATAGTTAAGTTTTGCGAAGTAAATCGCAGTCTTTGGGAATTTGGACTTAATCGCACTGAGAAGCAGCATTAATCTATGTTTTGAACTAGAGATGGGTTCATTCATATCATTAATGCAAATGTTGATCACTATTTTCTCTGGTTTAAATGATCCAGTGTACTTTTGAATTAGTCCTCTAGCATGACACAATTTAGCTCCTGGGTAGCAGGCAACTTGCGTTTCAGGGTGGGGCTCAACATTAATGCGACTCAGGTTCGAAGCTCCAAAGATGAGTACTTTGTTCGTGAGAACAGGTAGGCGCCAGTCAATTTTGTTTTCGATTTCATGACGAAATTTCCAAAAAATGTTTCTCTCCAACATGGTGGGTTGTTGGGGTCTATTTGCAAATTTAATAGGACGCACCTCCGGTGCATTACTTGGACCTGGAGTTGGAGAGAAGCTGGGCTGTGGCAGTTTCCCTGTTGGGGATGGGGTCGTGAGACCCGATGGTTGACTGCTCTTGGGGGATTTCTGAGAAGCGCCAGTCCGTGGACCAGATCTGCTACCATTAACCCTTTCCCTCTGTGGCAAGGGCGGATATTCGTTTGGGTCATTTAGATTGCCTAGTGGAGAGTCAGGTAGTGGGATTAATGATGCTTCAAATAGCATATCTCTAGGGCCAGAATCTAATGGTAGCAATGGAGAGATTTTATTGTCTACTCGTTTTGTGACTGGCGGCGAAGTTTCAGGTGATCTGAGGCGTTTTTTTCATTTGTGATTGTGGGGCCACAGTTGGTATCATGACCAGAGGCGTGGCTTGTGCGAGATTTTGAATTGGTTGCTGAGATGGATCTATCGGTCGCACAAAATCGTAAAAAGAACTAATCGCATTAATGTCGAGCTTTCTATTATAATTGTTTTTTGCCCAGCGTATAGCATTGGATTTAGCACGACCTAGGTCTAAATGTGGCATTGCCTGTGTGAGGACTACTTCAGTTCTAATACTACCAAGTTGTTCATTATAGTGATTTAACATGGCCTTAATGGTAGATTTTGCCCACTCAAAATTCACATTCCAGATGGCAAAGTAGATGTCATCATTTGGTATAGCTGGCTAACAAAATCCATTCAGCTCTTCCACCTTCCTGCTAAGCCCATCAGGGAGAGTTTCGGCATCTAAATGCCTACGTAGCGTAGCAATATGGTGGAAGCACTGAATTATTTGGTAATACAGCTTTACCAGGCGCGCATGCGCAGATGAACCCCCTTTACCATCTCCATTCTTCCTACGACCATTCTTCCTCGCAATAGCCATTCAGACAGACAATCGTTCAATCTAACTAGCAATCAGACAGGCAGTTGAGCAGGTAAGAACGATTAGATCAGGCAAACTCAAATTCAAGCACACAAATTCATTCACATCAACTACAAATTGAACCAATATATTACTTACACCTGAAAGACAAATTATACAATTAACATGTAATATGCAAGGGTTAACAATACAACAATACAATACGCAATATTATAAGTTACTCACAGTAATTATGGACACCGTCAATTGGCTAAATGCATTTCACATGGATGTGCTTCATCAGTAGCCTGTATGACAAATCTGTCAGTCCTTCAGTATAGACAGCTTTATATACGTTTACTGAATTACTCAATCTCCTTTGAAAAACTACTCTATGGTTTAATTTGAACAATTGAACTTTGTGCAAGGTTTGAATTTCCTTTGATTCGGGTTTATCACAAACATCATTAATAAAGCCAATGATTAGTGGACTGGTTTCACTCCACACAGATTAGTGAAATTTTACTGTTCCGAATTGGATTGATAAGTGAGTAGTGTTTCCTTCACGAGATCATGAACCGATCATTCAAAGGTGCTATATGCTTTTGTTGGGACACTCAATTTTGCCTTTTGATTCCTTTTGATCATTTGATGCCGAAAAAATTAATCAAGTTTGGAGGACATATTTTGTCATTTTATAGAATTTTGTTCACCACACCGGAAAGGCCACTGCAGTGTTAATATTTACACTTTGTTCATACATGTAGAAAGAAAGTAGTATTCAGCTCCCTTAATTTTATGTGAGTGAGTGGCTGGACGGACACACAGAGAGCCGGATGGCTGGCAAGGCAGATGGACAGATCCATCCATCCATCCATCCAACCATCCATCCATCCAGACATCCAACCATCCATCCATCCCACGCCCCCATCCATCCATGGAAGGATGGGGAGGCGGGAAGGATGGGGAGGTGGGATGGGGACGGGCATAAAGGAAGGATAGAGCTTAGTCGGAGAGAGGGAGGAAGGATCCATCCATCCATCCATCCATCCAACCAACCAACCAACCAACCAACCAACCAACCAACCAACCATCCATCTATCCATCCATCCACCCATCCATCCAACCAACCAACCAACCAACCATCCATCCACCCATCCACCC
>CM067375.1:31182266-31254766 GCA_034401795.1 Chaetoderma sp. LZ-2023a | reverse complement strand
GTAGTAGTAGTAGTAGTAGTAGCTGCAGTAGTAGTAGCTGCAGTAGTAGTAGTAGTAGTAGTAGTAGTAGTAGTAGTAGTAGTAGCTGCAGTAGTAGTAGTAGTAGTAGTAGTAGTAGTAGTAGTAGTAGTAGTAGTAGTGGTGGTAGTAGTAGTCGTAGTAGTAGTAGTAGTAGTAGTAGTAGTAGTAGTAGTAGTAGTAGTAGTAGTAGTAGTATTAGTAGTAGTAGTAGTAATAGTAGTAGTAGTAGTAGTTGTAGTAGCTGCAGTAGTAGTTGTAGTAGCTGCAGTAGTAGTAGTAGTAGTAGTAGTAGTAGTAGTAGTAGTAGTAGTAGTAGTAGTAGTAGTAGTAGTAGTAGTAGTAGTATAGATAACATGGTTTGTGTAACCTTTGCCAATGATGACTGGGTAACAAAAGGGGTCGGGTTTTGGAAATTAAACACAACACTGTTGGGAGAAGAATTTTATAAGAATAATATAGAGAGTTGTTGGCAACATTGGATTAATAGGAAAGCATCATATAAGAGCACATTGCAATGGTGGGAGGATGTTAAACTGGATTTAAAGTATGTTTCCCGAAAGTATGCTATTAGAAAAGCACAGGAAATACGCAAACGCAAGAAAACACTTCATCGATCACTGATGAAAATTAATGCTAAAGTAAATAATGGTGAAGAGAATTATTATGAATTACTGGTTAAACTTAAAAGTAAAATAAGAGATATAGAACACTATGAGTTTGAGGGTGCAAAAATTAGAGCAAGAGCCCAGATGCACGCAGAAGGGGAAAAGCCAACCCGATATTTTTGTACTTTAGAAAAAGCACGGGCAATAGATAAGGTGATGTGCTCATTAAACATGCCGGATGGTTCAACCGTCTTTACCAACAATGAAATGAGTACTATTGTATGCAATTACTATGAGTCATTGTACAAGTCAGAGGGAATTGATGAAGATGCAAAATTGGATTTGTTAGCAAATATAGACAAAAAGGTGTCAGACACAGGCAGTGAATTTTGTGATCAACCCTTAACACTAGAAGATTTAACTAAATCCCTTAAAGGTATGAAACTAGAAAAATCACCGGGGTGTGATGGCCTTCCAGTTGAATTTTACCAAACGTTTTGGCACCTTGTAGGTCCAATAATGGAAGAATTAGGCACTGAAATTTTTGAGAAAGGCCATTTACCACCAACTATGGCTAGGACATACGTAAGGCTAATATATAAAGGAAATGACAGACGTCTAATTCAGAACTACAGACCAATTTCTCTACTATGTGTAGACTACAAAATAATATCCAGAGCACTAACATTGAAACTAGGTAGTGTTTTAGGAGAAATCATTGGAACAGAGCAGACATGGGCTGTACCCAGGAGGACAATTCTAACCAATACCATGGTAATAAGAGACCTTATACAATTGGTTGAGAAGGATAGCATCCCTTCAGCTGTGATTGCCTTGGACAATGAAAAGGCATTTCACCGTGTGGAATGGGATTTTCTTTTTAATTCTTTGCAATCGTTTGGGTTAGGCTCAAACTTTATTAAATGGGTAAAGATTTTATATACGGATATCAAGAGTAGCTATTTAGTGAACAATCAATTATCCAGAGAAATTGTCTTAGAACGTGGGGTTAGACAGGGGTGTTCCCTATCGCCATTATTATTTGTTATTGTGATGGAATCACTTGGCATAGCATTGAGGCAAAATAATAACTTTCAAGGCATATGTATTCGTGGCATAGAAAGACCACTTAAGCTGTCACAATATGCTGATGACACAACTGTGTTTACCAGTTCAAACAATGATTTTGCAATTTTAAACCACGTACTAGAAAAGTTCCAAAATGCATCTGGTTTGAAAATCAATAAAGGAAAATCCAAAGGATTATTTCTGGGGCCATGGAATGAGCGGAATGACCAGCCACTTGAAATCAATTGGTCTAATGATACCATTAAGATTTTAGGCATCTATTTTGGCAGGAAACCGAATACAATACAAAATTGGAATGAACGAGTATCTAAGCTTAAGAGAATATTAGCAAATTGGAAGCGTCGTCGTCTTTCAATCTTTGGTAGAGTGTTTGTTGTCAACAACTTGGCATTATCTGGGCTATGGTATACAGCATCTGTTGTACACATGCCAAAACATGTAGAAAAGGAGGTTAATGAGTTGATATTGTCATTCATATGGGAAGAAAAGAATCATTTAGTTTCCCATCGTGTTCTCAATAATGCTAGGTTAGAAGGAGGACTTGATTTAATTGATATTAAAGTGAAATGTGTTTCTTTAAGGTTAAAATTTTTGGATGATCTTATTACATCAGATGAGACGTGGGCATGTGTTTCACGAGCTCTCATGGAGAGAATTGTAGAACCATTTCTGGCGGAGCATGTTTTTACCTCAAAGAAGCCACCTCCGAATAGCCAAATGATGCCAGATGTGTTTAAAGATCAAGTTAAGGGGTTAGAAATATTTGACAGATACATGCCTCCACCTACGTGCTGGAAGGAAGTACTAGAACAGCAATTGTGGGGCAATAGTAATATATGTTATAACAATGCAGTACTTTATTACTTGGACCTGGAGTTGGAGAGAAGCTGGGCTGTGGCAGTTTCCCTGTTGGGGATGGGGTCGTGAGACCCGATGGTTGACTGCTCTTGGGGGATTTCTGAGAAGCACCAGTCCGTGGACCAGATCTGCTACCATTAACCCTTTCCCTCTGTGGCAAGGGCGGATATTCGTTTGGGTCATTTAGATTGCCTAGTGGAGAGTCAGGTAGTGGGATTAATGATGCTTCAAATAGCATATCTCTAGGGCCAGAATCTAATGGTAGCAATGGAGAGATTTTATTGTCTACTCGTTTTGTGACTGGCGGCGAAGTTTCAGGTGATCTGAGGCGTTTTTTTCATTTGTGATTGTGGGGCCACAGTTGGTATCATGACCAGAGGCGTGGCTTGTGCGAGATTTTGAATTGGTTGCTGAGATGGATCTATCGGTCGCACAAAATCGTAAAAAGAACTAATCGCATTAATGTCGAGCTTTCTATTATAATTGTTTTTTGCCCAGCGTATAGCATTGGATTTAGCACGACCTAGGTCTAAATGTGGCATTGCCTGTGTGAGGACTACTTCAGTTCTAATACTACCAAGTTGTTCATTATAGTGATTTAACATGGCCTTAATGGTAGATTTTGCCCACTCAAAATTCACATTCCAGATGGCAAAGTAGATGTCATCATTTGGTATAGCTGGCTAACAAAATCCATTCAGCTCAATATGGTGGAAGCACTGAATTATTTGGTAATACAGCTTTACCAGGCGCGCATGCGCAGATGAACCCCCTTTACCATCTCCATTCTTCCTACGACCATTCTTCCTCGCAATAGCCATTCAGACAGACAATCGTTCAATCTAACTAGCAATCAGACAGGCAGTTGAGCAGGTAAGAACGATTAGATCAGGCAAACTCAAATTCAAGCACACAAATTCATTCACATCAACTACAAATTGAACCAATATATTACTTACACCTGAAAGACAAATTATACAATTAACATGTAATATGCAAGGGTTAACAATACAACAATACAATACGCAATATTATAAGTTACTCACAGTAATTATGGACACCGTCAATTGGCTAAATGCATTTCACATGGATGTGCTTCATCAGTAGCCTGTATGACAAATCTGTCAGTCCTTCAGTATAGACAGCTTTATATACGTTTACTGAATTACTCAATCTCCTTTGAAAAACTACTCTATGGTTTAATTTGAACAATTGAACTTTGTGCAAGGTTTGAATTTCCTTTGATTCGGGTTTATCACAAACATCATTAATAAAGCCAATGATTAGTGGACTGGTTTCACTCCACACAGATTAGTGAAATTTTACTGTTCCGAATTGGATTGATAAGTGAGTAGTGTTTCCTTCACGAGATCATGAACCGATCATTCAAAGGTGTTATATGCTTTTGTTGGGACACTCAATTTTGCCTTTTGATTCCTTTTGATCATTTGATGCCGAAAAAATTAATCAAGTTTGGAGGACATATGTTGTCATTTTATAGAATTTTGTTCACCACACCGGAAAGGCCACTGCAGTGTTAATATTTACACTTTGTTCATACATGTAGAAAGAAAGTAGTATTCAGCTCCCTTAATTTTATGTGAGTGAGTGGCTGGACGGACACACAGAGAGCCGGATGGCTGGCAAGGCAGATGGACAGATCCATCCATCCATCCATCCAACCATCCATCCATCCAGACATCCAACCATCCATCCATCCCACGCCCCCATCCATCCATGGAAGGATGGGGAGGGGGGAAGGATGGGGAGGTGGGATGGGGACGGGCATAAAGGAAGGATAGAGCTTAGTCGGAGAGAGGGAGGAAGGATCCATCCATCCATCCATCCATCCAACCAACCAACCAACCAACCAACCAACCAACCAACCAACCAACCAACCAACCAACCATCCATCTATCCATCCATCCATCCATCCATCCAACCAACCAACCAACCATCCATCCATCCATCCACCCATCCATCCCACACACCCATGGAAGGAAGGGGATTGGGGATGATTGATGAGCAGGATCCATCCATCCATCCCACCATCCACCCACCCATACATCAAACCATCCATCTATTCATCCATCCATTCATCCATCCATCCATCCATGGAAGGGAGGGAAGAAGGGATGGGAAAGATCCATCCATCCATCCCGATGTGGAGATGGAATGAGGGATGGGAAGGAAGGAAGAATAGAGTGGGCATGGCTGGATAGAGGGGGAGGACTATCCATCCATCCATCCATCCTTCCTTCCATCCATCCAACCATCCATCCATCCATCCATCCATCCATCCATCCATCCATCCATCCATCCATCCATCCATCCATCCATCCATCCATCCAACCGTCCATCCATCCATCCATCCCACACACCCATGGAAGGAAGGGGATTGGGGATGATTGATGGGCAGGATCCATCCATCCATCCCACCATCCACCCACCCATACATCAAACCATCCATCCATTCATCCATCCATTCATCCATCCATCCAGTGAAGGGAGGGAAGGAGGGATGGGAAAGATCCACCCATCCATCCCGATGTGGAGATGGAATGAGGGATGGGAAGGAAGGAAGAATAGAGTGGGCATGGCTGGATAGAGGGGGAGGACCATCCATCCACCCATCCACCCACACGCACGCACGCACGCTCTCACACACACACGCACACACACATACACGCGCACGCATGCACGTACCCACATTTACACACGCACGCATGTACGCACGTACACACATGTACACACGTAGGCACATGTATACACGCACGCACGCATGTACGCACGCACGCACACACCATTCACATTACACCCACCCACCCCCGCCCCACCCCATGGATGGATGAGAGGCCGGTTGATGGATGGGTAGGAGAGAAGGATAGAGCGGGGATCGGCTGGAGAAGGTGCAGGAGTGGGAGTTCGAGATGGACAGACGGGCAGTGGGACGGCAGAGTAGCGGGAGGGATGGGCAAATGGACTGACGGACAAGTGGACCATGTGACAGCCAGACCAGTGAATGCATGGGTGGATTGACAGGAGCTGATGGATGGTTAGGCGGGTGGACCAGTGAATGAGTGGAGAAGCAGGAGAGTAAATCCGGGAATGATTGTAGAATTTGGTATATAAGTCTCTCCACTGAAAGACCGACAGACTGCCTGACGGTGTCGACGGATATATAAGTTATGTTTTTACAAGGCAGTAAAATAACAGAACTGGCACTCGCAAGTATGTAGTCAATATTGTCAACGCACTGGCTCAGAATCTTCAATAATTGGAAAAATTCAAAAATTTAAGATATTTTGGTTTATCCTACTGCCTGAGATTTGTCATTTTGTTTGAGGAAAGCCATATGGCATTAATGTTAACCCTTTACTGGTTAAATTTGTTCAGTAAAATCCAAATATGCCTTACTTATTTAATGTACATTTGCAGGCACAGACAAGGTCATTCCCGAGAATACACCACTGGAACGACTGTCTCGGTTCCCGAGCCAGTCATTACAGTGGTAAATTTTCAAAAATACTTCAATCCCCGCCGGCAAATGGACATTGCCCAAGATCACTAAATTGACCGTTTTTGGCTGACCATCATGCAAGGGTTAATGTTGAATGATTGAGATGGATATTATGGATAGCTATTTGAGTTTTGCTTTTACCAAGATGTCACGTAGATTCGGATTTTTCTTGAACGCAATTACTGGTCGCTTGTTAAAGGGTTGTTTCAGTTTCTCCTGTAGGTTTTGATACTCATCTTTCAAAATTTTGGAAATTTCAACGTTTTTCCGATTATAGGTCAGAATGAATGGAATTTTGTCACGTTGATCAGATAAGCCTGGGTCCGTAGTAGTAGTAGTAGTAGTAGTAGTAGTAGTAGTAGTAGTAGTGGTAGTAGTAGTAGTAGTAGTAGTAGTAGTAGTAGTAGTAGTAGCAGTAGCAGCAGTAGTAGTAGTAGTAGTAGTAGTAGTAGTAGTAGCAGTAGTAATAGTAGTAGTAGTAGCGGTAATAGTAGTGGTAGTAGTAGTAGTAGTAGTAGTAGCAGTAGTAGTAGTAGTAGCAGTAGTAGTAGTAGTAGTAGTAGCGGTAATAGTAGTAGTAGTAGTAGTAGTAGTAGTAGTAGTAGTAGTAGTAGTAGTAGTAGTAGTAGTAGTAGCAGGAGTAGCGGTAATAGTAGTAGTAGTAGTAGTAGTAGTAGTAGTAGTAGTAGTAGTAGTAGTAGTAGCTGCAGTAGTAGTAGTAGTAGTAGTAGTAGTAGTAGTAGTAGCTGCAGTAGTAGTAGCTGCAGTAGTAGTAGTAGTAGTGGTAGTAGTAGTAGTAGTAGTAGTAGTAGTAGTAGTAGTAGTAGTGGTAGTAGTAGTAGTAGTTGTAGTAGTAGTAGTAGTAGTAGTAGTAGTAGTAGTAGTAGTGGTAGTAGTAGTAGTAGTAGTAGTAGTAGTAGTAGTAGTAGTAGTAGTAGTATTAGTAGTAGTAGTAGTAGTAATAGTAGTAGTAGTAGTTGTAGTAGCTGCAGTAGTAGTAGTAGTAGTAGTAGTAGTAGTAGTAGTAGTAGTAGTAGTAGTAGTAGTAGTAGTAGTAGTAGTAGTAGTAGTAGTAGTAGTAGTAGTAGTAGTAGTAGTAGTATAGATAACATGGTTTGTGTAACCTTTGCCAATGCTGACTGGGTAACAAAAGGGGTCGGGTTTTGGAAATTAAACACAACACTGTTGGGAGAAGAATTTTATAAGAATAATATAGAGAGTTGTTGGCAACATTGGATTAATAGGAAAGCATCATATAAGAGCACATTGCAATGGTGGGAGGATGTTAAACTGGATTTAAAGTATGTTTCCCGAAAGTATGCTATTAGAAAAGCACAGGAAATACGCAAACGCAAGAAAACACTTCATCGATCACTGATGAAAATTAATGCTAAAGTAAATAATGGTGAAGAGAATTATTATGAATTACTGGTTAAACTTAAAAGTAAAATAAGAGATATAGAACACTATGAGTTTGAGGGTGCAAAAATTAGAGCAAGAGCCCAGATGCCCGCAGAAGGGGAAAAGCCAACCCGATATTTTTGTACTTTAGAAAAAGCACGGGCAATAGATAAGGTGATGTGCTCATTAAACATGCCGGATGGTTCAACCGTCTTTACCAACAATGAAATGAGTACTATTGTATGCAATTACTATGAGTCATTGTACAAGTCAGAGGGAATTGATGAAGATGCAAAATTGGATTTGTTAGCAAATATAGACAAAAAGGTATCAGACACAGGCAGTGAATTTTGTGATCAACCCTTAACACTAGAAGATTTAACTAAATCCCTTAAAGGTATGAAACTAGAAAAATCACCGGGGTGTGATGGCCTTCCAGTTGAATTTTACCAAACGTTTTGGCACCTTGTAGGTCCAATAATGGAAGAATTAGGCACTGAAATTTTTGAGAAAGGCCATTTACCACCAACTATGGCTAGGACATACGTAAGGCTAATATATAAAGGAAATGACAGACGTCTAATTCAGAACTACAGACCAATTTCTCTACTATGTGTAGACTACAAAATAATATCCAGAGCACTAACATTGAAACTAGGTAGTGTTTTAGGAGAAATCATTGGAACAGAGCAGACATGGGCTGTACCCAGGAGGACAATTCTAACCAATACCATGGTAATAAGAGACCTTATACAATTGGTTGAGAAGGATAGCATCCCTTCAGCTGTGATTGCCTTGGACAATGAAAAGGCATTTCACCGTGTGGAATGGGATTTTCTTTTTAATTCTTTGCAATCGTTTGGGTTAGGCTCAAACTTTATTAAATGGGTAAAGATTTTATATACGGATATCAAGAGTAGCTATTTAGTGAACAATCAATTATCCAGAGAAATTGTCTTAGAACGTGGGGTTAGACAGGGGTGTTCCCTATCGCCATTATTATTTGTTATTGTGATGGAATCACTTGGCATAGCATTGAGGCAAAATAATAACTTTCAAGGCATATGTATTCGTGGCATAGAAAGACCACTTAAGCTGTCACAATATGCTGATGACACAACTGTGTTTACCAGTTCAAACAATGATTTTGCAATTTTAAACCACGTACTAGAAAAGTTCCAAAATGCATCTGGTTTGAAAATCAATAAAGGAAAATCCAAAGGATTATTTCTGGGGCCATGGAAAGAGCGGAATGACCAGACACTTGAAATCAATTGGTCTAATGATACCATTAAGATTTTAGGCATCTATTTTGGCAGGAAACCGAATACAATACAAAATTGGAATGAACGAGTATCTAAGCTTAATAGAATATTAGCAAATTGGATGCGTCGTCGTCTTTCAATCTTTGGTAGAGTGTTTGTTGTCAACAACTTGGCATTATCTGGGCTATGGTATACAGCATCTGTTGTACACATGCCAAAACATGTAGAAAAGGAGGTTAATGAGTTGATATGTCATTCATATGGGAAGAAAAGAATCATTTAGTTTCCCATCGTGTTCTCAATAATGCTAGGTTAGAAGGAGGACTTGATTTAATTGATATTAAAGTGAAATGTGTTTCTTTAAGGTTAAAATTTTTGGATGATCTTATTACATCAGATGAGACGTGGGCATGTGTTTCACGAGCTCTCATGGAGAGAATTGTAGAACCATTTCTGGCGGAGCATGTTTTTACCTCAAAGAAGCCACCTCCGAATAGCCAAATGATACCAGATGTGTTTAAAGATCAAGTTAAGGGGTTAGAAATATTTGACAGATACATGCCTCCACCTACGTGCTGGAAGGAAGTACTAGAACAGCAATTGTGGGGCAATAGTAATATATGTTATAACAATGCAGTACTTTATCTACCGTCCTTTGCAAAATATGGCATTCAACATTTATCGGATATGATACACCCTCAAACACGTAGATGGATTTCAATGCAAGACGTAGCTAGAAAAACACATATGAGGCATATAGATGTCCAGCGGTTGCTAAATAAAATAAAACATGCTGTACCAATTGAATGGTTTCGTCTGCCAAATGTAAATAATAATAGTTTGACTCCACAACCCGCATTAGTTCTTGATGATGAGATGTTAAAATACAAGATGAGATCCAAGGAATGGTACCATATTATGAGACGAAAACAAGTAACACCTCCCATAGCAATTAGGAGATGGGATGACTCAAGCTATAAACCATCCAGTTGGAAAAATGTATGGAAAATCTTACATTCTCCATCCATACCAAATATGGCTCGTGATTTATTGTGGCGATTACTACATCGACGGCTATGGGTGGGACAGTTGACATACAAGTGCAATATTACGACTTCTGATAGGTGTTACTTATGTCAAACAGACGAGGAAACAATCGAGCATTTATTTGTGGAATGTCCAATATCGTCACAATTTTGGGACTATATCAGCCAAATCTTGGCAAAATTTGGAGCGAAGCCCATTGTTCTAGACACGCATGTAGTCCTATTTAGAGAATTTGGATCAAGCGGTGTAAATATCATAAAGTCTGAAAGGACTATTTTAATAACAATACTAACCATAGGTGTTTGGGCCATTTGGAAACATCGGTGTGCACAGACGAAAAATCCATCTATGGGCAATCACAATAGAGCAATAAAGGCAATATTTCGTTCATTGCTGCTGGATCATATTCCTTGCGAATATTTTAGATTAAAGCAGCATGGTAAAGAAAAAGTATTCAAGGACATATGGTGCAAAACAAACATAGTTTCAATAGAGTTGGGAGCTGTAAAAATAAATGAGCCTGCACTAGCTTAAATCATTTAATTACTACAGCTGATTTATCTGTGTCTTTTAATTAATCTGTGTCATGTAATTCATTTTAGTCTGCACTTTGATATTGTTATGTTTAATAATTCATGTTAAGAAATAAACAGACTGGGGTAATTTAATAATCAATCGATAAAGTAATTTGCCATTGAATTATAAAATTGTCCCAGGTAATTTTAGGAATTTGCACAGAGTTTTATAGGGTTATTTGTTCCCTGGTAATTTACAAAACCTTACAACAAAGTAAATCAAAAATGGAAACAAGAGCGCCATCTATGTCCATCTATTTTTCTGTAATTTTCCTGCTGACTATATATGTTATGCTACCCGAATGCTACTACGCCCGCTGATCTTTAAGACTCAGCCCACTGGCGTCAATGATTGACTTATTTGTCATTGATTGACGAGTCACTTTTCATTTGTTGAATAGTTGCACTCGCCACACGGGTCTACTACCACACATGGATTGAATGGTAATTTACAAAACCTTATAATAAAGTAAATTGAAAATGTAAACAAGAGGGCCATCAATTTTTCTGGAATTTTTCTGCCGACTATATGTATTATACTACCCAAATGCTACTACGCCCGCTGATATTTAGAGAATCAGCCCACTGGCGTCAATGATTGACTTATTTGTCATAGATTGACGAGGCACTTTTCATTTGTTGGATAGTTGCACTCGCCACACGGGTCTACTACTACACCTGGGTTGAATAGTAATGCCTTTGTTACTACTACTACTACTACTACTACTACTGCTACTACTACTACTACTACTACTACTACTACTACTACTACTACTACTACTACTACTACCGCTACTACTACTACTACTACTACTACTACTACTACTACTACTACTACTACTACTACTACTACTACTACTACTACTACTACTACTGCTACTACTACTGCTACTACTACTACTACCACTACTATTACCGCTACTACTACTACTACTACTACTACTACTACTACTACTACTACTACTGCTACTACTACTACTACTACTACTACTACTACCACTACTACTACTACTACTACTACTACTACTACTACTGACTAATCAATAACGTTGCTACCAATAATGGTTATATACAATATTTAGACCAACAATTAATTTCATTAAAAATTCTTCTGTCTGTCTGTCGAGAATGAGATCACGAATTCATATCGAATTTCAATAAAAAAAAAATTAAGGATCTTTAGATCACTTCCAACGTTTTTGGGTCTTTGCCAATCTGTTATGTAGCTTAGAAAATGGCGAGATTAGTTTTACTGGAGTTTTGTGAAACATTACTGACAAGAGGGTTAGTTCCGTGACGTGCGATTAGTTCTTTTTACGATTTTGTGCGACCGATGGATCCATCTCAGCAACCAATTCAAAATCTCGCACAAGCCACACCTCTGGTCATGATACCAACTGTGGCCCCACAATCACAAATGAAAAAACGCCTCAGATCACCTGAAACTTCGCCGCCAGTCACAAAACGAGTAGACAATAAATTCTCTCCATTGCTACCATTAGATTCTGGCCCTAGAGATATGCTATTTGAAGCATCATTAATCCCACTACCTGACTCTCCACTAGGCAATCTAAATGACCCAAACGAATATCCGCCCTTGCCACAGAGGGAAAGGGTTAATGGTAGCAAATCTGGTCCACGGACTGGCGCTTCTCAGAAATCCCCTCAGAGCAGTCAACCATCGGGTCTCAAGACCCCATCCCCAACAGGGAAACTGCCACAGCCCAGCTTCTCTCCAACTCCAGGTCCAAGTAATGCACCGGAGGGGCGTCCTATTAAATTTGCAAATAGACCCAAACAACCCACCATGTTGGAGAGAAACATTTTTTGGAAATTTCGTCATGAAATCGAAAACAAAATTGACTGGCGACTACCTGTTCTCACGAACAAAGTACTCATCTTTGGAGCTTCGAACCTGAGTCGCATTAATGTTGAGCCCCACCCTGAAACGCAAGTTGCCTGCTACCCAGGAGCTAAATTGTGTCATGCTAGAGGACTAATTCAAAAGTACACTGGATCATTTAAACCAGAGAAATTAGTGATTAACATTGGTATTAATGATATGAATGAACCCATCTCTACTTCAAAACATAGATTAATGCTGCTTTTCAGTGCGATTAAGTCCAAATTCCCAAAGACTGCGATTTACTTCGCAAAACTTAACTATTCAAGTCGGTTAACAGCTCAGCAGAGGTTGGCGATTCAGTCCCTCAATTCGACGGCTGAATCATCAAAATCTGTGACTGTCATTCCTGCACTCAGCCTCTCCGAATTTAATGTTGTTAAGGATAACATTCATTGGACTGAAAAGACAGCTAACTCTATGTATTCTGCCTGGCTTAAATTCCTAGATTTAAACTAGACAGGGGCCAGGGTAACATCCGCCCGGAAACAGGACTGGGCAGTAATATTGTCAATCTAACTGGCTCCCCATTAGGTGAAGCAGAGCAGTCACTGCTCAATTTTGGTCTTACATTTGTCCCAACACCAAAACCTAAAACAGGTTTGGATGCTCTTTTAGATAATGGCTGTATGGAAACATCTGAATTTAGTCACCGTATTAAGTTAGCAGACTTCTTTCGTAACTCTAATAGTAACATTCTACCATTCATTGAAAAAACTGGCTGGGCACCAAGCGTAAAACTCCTGGACCCAGCGATTGGTGAAAGCATAGAACTCTTTTCAGAGCGTGTTAAAAATTCTGCATTCCCTAATGATCAACCAAATTTACCCTATGAGGAACGCCAGGCCTTAATTGAATTGTCTAAAAGCAGCGAAATTGTCATCAAACCGGCAGATAAAGGGTCTGCGACTGTAATAATGCTTAAAGATAACTATAAACGTGAGGCACAACGACAACTTAGTAACCCAAAGCATTACCAGAAACTAAGCAAACCACTTTGGCAAAATAATTGCAGCAAATTTAATGAGATTCTTAAAAAATTGCTCGATAGCAAGAAGATCACCGAAAAGCAACATAAGTATCTCTTTGCTAAGCTTGAGTCAAAACCACGGACTTTCTATCTCTTGCCAAAAATTCATAAACCCATAGATTCGTGGTTGGACCCAATGTCACCGCCTGGGCGACCTATAATCTCTGATTGTGGCTCAGAATCCTACAGAATCAGTGAATACATCGATTACCATCTACAGCCAATAGCAAATAGACACCCCAGCTTCTTGAAAAACACAGAAGACTTCTTATCCCAGGTCTCTGAGACCTGGATACCTCCAAATTCATTCCTAGTCACGCTTGACATCGATGCTATGTATACAAACATTGACATCGAGAAGGGTATAAATTCTATCCGTAAAGCATTTCGTGAACTACCCAGACACCAACAGGCCAGACAGAAAAGTAATAGCTCTATTAGAGCTGAGTCTGAAAGGCAATGATTTTGAATTCGATGGCGAAATTTACCAACAAATTTGTGGCTGCGCGATGGGCAAGCGCTTTAGCCCATGTTTTGCCAATATTTACGTAGCAGAGTGGGAGGAGGAAGCGCTAGAAATGTGTCCAAAACAGCCCCTCATTTATCGCAGGTACCTTGATGACATTTTCATGATTTGGCAACACACAAAGGAAGAGTTTGATGAATTTTTCGAAATTCTGAACAATCACGATCCGAATATCAAATTAAAAGCAACCATTAACGAGATGTCTGTAGATTTCCTGGATGTAACTGTATATAAAGGTCTAAAGTATGAAACAACTGGCTACTTAGACTACAAAGTGTATTTCAAACCAACTGATTCGCATCAGCTATTGCACAAAAAATCTTTCCATCCACCGCATACTTTTAAAGGGATAGTAAAATCACAAATAATCCGTTTTCACAGGAATTCGAGTGATAGGAAAAACTTTGAAGAAGCGTGCTCTACCCTATTCAAAGCCCTCAAACCACGAGGTTACTCCTCACGATTCTTGCGCAAAATCAAATCTGAAACATTAGACGGCTTGGAAACCATTCCAGATAATGCCTCAAATCGTCGGCCTACCAAAATTTCTCACAATCGTCCTATTATAGGTGTAGGCGAATCTCGCAAATGCGGAAAGAAAAGGTGCAAGTTAGATGAATTTCTCCCAAACCAGAATACTTTCACGAGCTTTCAGAACAAAAGCAAGTTCCAACTTCAGTCTAATCTAGATTGTGACTCTGAAAATGTTATTTATCTAATTTCATGCAAATTGTGCCAAAAACAGTATGTCGGCGAAACCAAATGTCCATTAAGATGGCGGGCAACTCGACACCTCTCAGATATTAGGCTAGAGGAAGACACACATGTTTCCAAACATTTTAATCTTCCTGACCATTTAGTCCTTCGTGACTTTGAAATTATGCCGATTGAACAGCCACCCCTTTCAGATACGGCAGAAGAAACTGATAAACAAAGAAAACTTCGAGAATTTGTTTTGGATTACAGAACTCGAAACACAGTGGCCAAGGGGAATAAACTCGGACCCTGGCTTATCTGATCAACGTGACAAAATTCCATTCATTCTGACCTATAATCGGTAAAACGTTGAAATTTCCAAAATCTTGAAAGATGAGTATCAAAACCTACAGGAGAAACTGAAACAACCCTTTAACAAGCGTCCAGTAATTGCGTTTAAGAAAAATCCGAATCTACGTGACATCTTGGTAAAAGCAAAACTCAAATAGCTATCCATAATATCCATCTCAATCATTCAACATTAACCCTTGCATGATGGTCAGCCAAAAACGGTCAATTTAGTGATCTTGGGCAATGTCCATTTGCCGGCGGGGATTGGAGTAGTTTTGAAAATTTACCGCGTGATGACTGGCTCGGGAACCGAGACAGTCGTTCCAGTGGTATATTCTCGGGAATGACCTTGTCTGTGCCTGCAAATGTACATTAAATAAGTAAGCGCATATTTGGATTTTACTGAACAAATTTAACCAGTAAAGGGTTAACATTAATGCCATATGGCTTTCCTCAAACAAAATGACAAATCTCAGGCAGTAGGATAAACCAAAATATCTTAAATTTTTGAATTTTTCCAATTATTGAAGATTCTGAGCCAGTGCGTTGACAATATTGACTACATACTTGCGAGTGCCAGTTCTGTTATTTTATTGCCTTGTAAAAACATAACTTATATATCCGTGGACATCGTCAGGCAGTCTGTCGGTATTCCAGTGGAGAGACTTATATACCAAATTCTACAATCATTCCCGGATTCACTCTCCTGCTTCTCCACTCATTCACTGGTCCACCCGCCTAACCATCCGTCAGCTGCTGTCAATCCACCCATGCATTCACTAGTCTGGCTGTCACATGGCCCACTTGTCCGTCGGTCCATTTGCCCATCCCTCCCGCTATTCTGCCTTCCCTCTGCCCGTCTGTCCATCTCGAACTCCCACCCCTGCCCCTTCTCCAGCCGATCCCCGCTCTATCCTTCTCTTCTACCCATCCATCATCCGCCCTCTCATCCATCCATGGATGGGGGGGGGTGTGTAATGTGAATGGTGTGTGTGCGCGTGCGTGCGTGCGTACATGCGTGCGTGTATACATGTGCCTACGTGTGTACATGTGTGTGCGTGCGTACATGCGTGCGTGTGTACATGTGGGTACGTGCATGCGTGCGCGTGTACGTATGTGTATGTGTGTGTACGTGTGTGTATGTGTGTGTGAGAGCGTGCGTGCATGTGGGTGGACGGGTGGATGGATGGATGGTCCCCCCTCTCTATCCAGCCATGCCCACTCTATTCCTCCTTCCCATCCCTCATCCCATCTCCCCATCGGGATGGATGGATGGATCCTTTCCATCCCTCCTTCCCTCCCTTCCATGGATGAATGGATGGATGAATGGATGGATGGTTTGATGTATGGGTGGGTGGTTGAGTGGCGCGAATGGATGGATGGATGGATGGATGGATGGATGAGTGGTTAGATGTATGGGTGGGTGGTTGAGTGGCGTGGATGGATGGATGGATGGATTGATGGATTGATGGATTGATGGATTGATGGATTGATGGATGGATGGATGGATGGATGGATGGATGGATGGATGGATGGATGGATGGATGGATGGATGGATGGATGGATGGATGGATGGATTGATGGTTGGATGGATGGATGGATGGGTGGTTTGATGTATGGGTGGGTGGTTGAGTGGCGTGGATGGATGGATGGATGGATGGATGGATGGATGGATGGATGGTTTGATGGATGGGTGGGCGGTTGAGTGGCGTGGATGGATGGATGGATGTATGGATGGATGTATGGGTGGGTGGTTGAGTGGCGTGGATGGATGGATGGTGGATGGATGGATGGATGGATGGATCCTCCCTCTCTCCGCGTAAGCTCTATCCTTCCTTTATGCCCGTCCGCATCCCACCTCCCCATCCTGCCCGCCTCCCATCCTTCCATGGATGGATGGGGGCGTGGGATGGATGGATGGATGTATGGATGGATGGTTGGATGGATGGGTGTATGGATGGATGGATGGATGGATGGATCCGTCCATCTGCCTTGCCAGCCATCCGGCTCTCTGTGTGTCCGTCCAGCCACTCACTCACATAAAATTAAGGGAGCTGAATACTACTTTCTTTCTACACGTATGAACAAAGTTTAATTATAAACACTGCAGTGGCCTTTCGGGTGTGGTGAACAAAATTCTATAAAATGGCAAAATATGTCCTCTAAACATGATTAATTTTTTCGCCATCAAATGATCAAAAGGAATCAAAAGGCAGAATTGAGTGTCCCTACAAAAGCATATAACACCTTTGAATGATCGGTTCATGATCCCGTGAAGGAAACACTACTCACTTATCAATCCAATTCGGAAGAGTAAAATTTCACTAATCTGTGTGGAGTGAAACCAGTCCACTAATCATTGGCTTTATTAATGATGTTTGTGATAAACCCGAATCAAAGGAAACTCAAACCTTGCACAAAGTTCAATTGTTCAAATTAAACCATAGAGTAGTTTTTCAAAGGAGATTGAGTAATTCAGTAAACGTATATAAAGCTGTCTATACTGAAGGACTGCCAGATTTGTCATACAGGCTACTGATGAAGCACATCCATGTGAAATGCATTTAGCCAATTGACGGTGTCCATAATTACTGTGAGTAACTTATAATATTGCGTATTGTATTGTTGTATTGTTAACCCTTGCATATTACATGTTAAGTCTATAATTTATCTTTCAGGTGTAAGTAATATATTGGTTCAATTTGTAGTTGATGTGAATGAATTTGTCTGCTTGAATTTGAGTTTTGCCTGATCGAATCGTTCTTACCTGCTCAACTGCCTGTCTGATTGCTAGTTAGATTGAATGCTTGTCTGTCTGAATGGCTATTGCGAGGACAGATGGTCGTAGGAAGAATGGAGATGGTAAAGGGGGTTCATCTGCGCATGCGCGCCTGGTAAAGCTGTATTACCAAATAATTCAGTGCTTCCACCATATTGCTACTCTACGTAGGCATTTAGATGCCGAAACCCTCCCTGATGGGCTTAGCAGGAAGGCGGAAGAGCTGAATGGGTTTTGTAAGCCAGCTATGCCAGATGATGACATCTACTTTGCCATCTGGAATGTGAATTTTGAGTGGGCAAAATCTACCATTAAGGCCATGTTAAATCACTATAATGAACAACTTGGTAGTATTAGAACTGAAGTAGTCCTCACACAGGCAATGCCACATTTAGACCTAGGTCGTGCTAAATCCAATGCTATACGCTGGGCAAAAAACAATTATAATAGAAAGCTAGACATTAATGCGATTAGTTCTTTTTACGATTTTGTGCGACCGATAGATCCATCTCAGCAACCAATTCAAAATCTCGCACAAGCCACACCTCTGGTCATGATACCAACTGTGGCCCCACAATCACAAATGAAAAAACGCCTCAGATCACCTGAAACTTCGCCGCCAGTCACAAAACGAGTAGACAATAAAATCTCTCGATTGCTACCATTAGATTCTGGCCCTAGAGATATGCTATTTGAAGCATCATTAATCCCACTACCTGACTCTCCACTAGGCAAACTAAATGACCCAAACGAATATCCGCCCTTGCCACAGAGGGAAAGGGTTAATGGTAGCAAATCTGATCCACGGACTTGCGCTTCTCAGAAATCCCCTCAGAGCAGTCAACCATCGGGTCTCAAGACCCCATCCCCAACAGGGAAACTGCCACAGCCCAGCTTCTCTCCAACTCCAGGTCCAAGTAATGCACCGGAGGGGCGTCCTATTAAATTTGCAAATAGACCCAAACAACCCACCATGTTGGAGAGAAACATTTTTTGGAAATTTCGTCATGAAATCGAAAACAAAATTGACTGGCGACTACCTGTTCTCACGAACAAAGTACTCATCTTTGGAGCTTCGAACCTGAGTCGCATTAATGTTGAGCCCCACCCTCAAACGCAAGTTGCCTGCTACCCAGGAGCTAAATTGTGTCATGCTAGAGGACTAATTCAAAAGTACACTGGATCATTTAAACCAGAGAAATTAGTGATTAACATTGGTATTAATGATATGAATGAACCCATCTCTAGTTCAAAACATAGATTAATGCTGCTTTTCAGTGCGATTAAGTCCAAATTCCCAAAGACTGCGATTTAAAAGCAACCATTGACGAGATGTCTGTAGATTTCCTGGATGTAACTGTATATAAAGGTCTAAAGTATGAAACAACTGGCTACTTAGACTACAAAGTGTATTTCAAACCAACCGATTCGCATCAGCTATTGCACAAAAAATCTTCCCATCCACCGCATACTTTTAAAGGAATAGTAAAATCACAAATAATCCGTTTTCACAGGAATTCGAGTGATAGGAAAAACTTTGAAGAAGCGTGCTCTACCCTATTCAAAGCCCTCAAACCACGAGGTTACTCCTCACGATTCTTGCGCAAAATCAAATCTGAAACATTAGACGGCTTGGAAACCATTCCAGATAATGCCTCAAATCGGCGGCCTACCAACATTTCTCACAATCGTCCTATTATAGGTGTAGGCGAATCTCGCAAATGCGGAAAGAAAAGGTGCAAGTTAGATGAATTTCTCCCAAACCAGAATACTTTCACGAGCTTTCAGAACAAAAGCAAGTTCCAACTTCAGTCTAATCTAGATTGTGACTCTGAAAATGTTATTTATCTAATTTCATGCAAATTGTGCCAAAAACAGTATGTCGGCGAAACCAAATGTCCATTAAGATGGCGGGCAACTCGACACCTCTCAGATATTAGGCTAGAGGAAGACACACATGTTTCCGAACATTTTAATCTTCCTGACCATTTAGTCCTTCGTGACTTTGAAATTATGCCGATTGAACAGCCACCCCTTTCAGATACGGCAGAAGAAACTGATAAACAAAGAAAACTTCGAGAATTTGTTTTGGATTACAGAACTCGAAACACAGTGGCCAAGGGGAATAAACTCGGACCCAGGCTTATCTGATCAACGTGACAAAATTCCATTCATTCTGACCTATAATCGGTAAAACGTTGAAATTTCCAAAATCTTGAAAGATGAGTATCAAAACCTACAGGAGAAACTGAAACAACCCTTTAACAAGCGTCCAGTAATTGCGTTTAAGAAAAATCCGAATCTACGTGACATCTTGGTAAAAGCAAAACTCAAATAGCTATCCATAATATCCATCTCAATCATTCAACATTAACCCTTGCATGATGGTCAGCCAAAAACGGTCAATTTAGTGATCTTGGGCAATGTCCATTTGCCGGCAGGGGATTGGAGTATTTTTGAAAATTTACCGCTGTAATGACTGGCTCGGGAACCGAGACAGTCGTTCCAGTGGTATATTCTCGGGAATGACCTTGTCTGTGCCTGCAAATGTACATTAAATAAGTAAGCGCATATTTGGGTTTTACTGAACAAATTTAACCAGTAAAGGGTTAACATTAATGCCATATGGCTTTCCTCAAACAAAATGACAAATCTCAGGCAGTAAGATAAACCAAAATATCTTAAATTTTTGAATTTTTCCAATTATTGAAGATTCTGAGCCAGTGCGTTGACAATATTGACTACTACTACTACTACTGCAGCTACTACTACTACTACTACTACTACTACTACTACTACTACTACTACTACTACTACTACTACTACTACTAGGGTTAGTTCCTTGACGTGCTGGTAGTGATTTGAGACGGGAGCATTTTTCTATCATTGCGCCGGATCATTGTGCTGATACATTTGTGATCGTTATTGGGCCGGTGTTCCTGTTCGGTTGGGAAATGCATTGTTTTTAACATGAAACTAAATCATGCGTGATTGATATGTTTTAATGTGTAATGGGTTGCCCTGTAGGTGGGGCTGAGAATACACCTTCCGTATCCTCTGCGTGTCGTAAGAGGCGACTAAAGGAAGTAAGGGTGAGGTAACCCTGACAGAAACCTCGAGTGCTGAAGACGGAGGATCCAGGCTGCATGTCGCACTCTAATAAACCATGGATCCACGCACTTAACGCTTATGATCATGTCGATAGTCACTTACAGGACTGGCGGTATGATCAGCGAACGAAAAGAAGAAGAAGATGTGTAATATAATTTATTATTTTAAAACTGTAAATAAAGTACCATGAACAGTCTTCTTCTTCTTCTTCTTCTTCTTCTTCTTCTTCTTCTTCTTCTTCTTCTTCTTCTAGAGGAAGGACGTGTTTATTTCGCTGCGACTTTTTGCGGGATTTAACGTGTTTATTGAAGATAATCGTTGCTAATTTTTGTGCTATGTATATTTAAATTGTTTTTGGAAATGTGTGTAATAATATTTTTGACTGTAATTATTGGATTAGTAATAAATTCGTTGTGTTTGTGATTGTGTATAGTTAGGTAGTAGGTTTGCGTATAGTAGCCATTACTATACCGGCCTTGTTGATTGGTCAGTATAGGACTCCTTGATTGACCTATTGTGTGAAGACAATGTGGTCGCAGCCGGTCAGTTTTGCCAGTAAGGCCAAGATGACCAGAAGCGTGACGAATGCGGGCTTGTCCTCGGAGTATGAGCCGTTCACAGGCATAGACAGAAAGAACGGTATAAGAATTGACTGTTTAGACTGTGTGGCTATAGAGGCATATGTTAAAGGGGCGGCCTCTGTAGTGTCACCAGCTAATATCATTGCCGCGTCGCGAAGCAAAGGAGCTATTATGATATATCTAAAATCTGACAACGATGTAACAAAGCTATGTGTTGAAGGCGTACAAGTTGGCGGTGCGTTTCACAACGTGTACTTCCTTGAAAACGAACCAACAAGATTCATAATTTCGAACGTCCCTCCATACATACCGAACTTCGTGATTAAGCGCTCATTAGAGACATACGGGAAAGTGATTGGGAGTGCCAGGGCAATTCCACTGGGTTGTAAGTCGCCTGAACTGAGGCATGTGAAGAGTTTTCGTCGCCAAGTCCAGATTTTGATTGACAAGACTGTCGTTCCAGACTACATAGACATTGCTTTCGCTGGAAAAACGCATTGTGTTTTCATAAGTACTGATGAAATAGTATGCTTTCGGTGTCACGAAAAAGGACATTTCCAACGTACATGCCCGCTTCGTGACGTCCTGGAACCAGTTCGAGACGTTAGTGAATCCCACTTGTCTGATAATGCAAATGTGAATAATGACACTGAATTTCCGAGGCTCGGCACAATAACGCAGACAAAGAATTGCTCAAAAACAGTTACTCAATCAGTAAGTAACTGACAGCGGTCGCCTAAAAGGAAAGCTCCTAAGATTAAGTCGGACAATCGCTTTGAAGTGCTGAACTCACTCGACGATAACAGCGTTGAGGTAGTGGTTGACAGAGCATCTACATCTGAAGTTGGTGTTCCCAATAGCGTACAAGACATGACTGAGAATACGTCTCCCACAAAATGTAATACTATCGTTGCTACTGCAAAGGAACAATCTAGTGAACAAATGTCAATCAATGAACCTGCTCCAATTTCCACGCAGGAAATTATCTGTGCCACAGACAATAATATCGCGATCTTATAGTCCAGGAGCTAAAGCTAGGTTAGAATCGTGACGTAGCACACCCAGTATTCGGAAGGTCTGACACTTGCTGTGGCTTGGGGGACATGTCCCACACATTTTAAGCCCTGTTGTACAAACAAATTGTGGTAGCACTAATTAGTTATCCTGATTTCTTTGCATAGGGGGTCTAGGCTTTGGCTGTATCCACAGTGCACAACGATATAAGCATGATCGTGTCATAACTCAAAGTAATATCGTATTAGATTCACCATATATGATATTTAGACGGATATCGACCTAACATATATCCAACATACATTTTGCATGCATATACCAAAGGCGAGGGTGAAATGTGAAGGTTATATTTTATGTATGTATACTAACTCCATCATAGAATCTGTATATCCAGCTGTACCACTGTTGACAAAGCACCCAGGTAATGGTGGTTGGAATGAGACAGATGGATGTGGTGGTAATCGGTGCGGAAAAACAAATTAAAATGAATACTACACCTCACATCGCTCTCATTGTCATTGTCTACATATAATTCAAATTATGCCTGTAACACTTGTTCCGGGGTAATTTTGTAATTTGACATCACAAGTAAACTGAAAGTTTAATTCACTCATTTTCTCAAATACAAATCTTTTTTTGAACAGGCATTAGTCATGGATCTTGCATGGGCCATCGTTCGAATGTGTCCAATAAAATTGTTTGCGGTAGATCTTGTACCCATGATGACCACAGAAACACAAACAGTCCCTAGTTGGAGTGGATTTAATGCACTTGTATCATGTGCTAACGCACCTTTTACACAAATCGGTTACTGTCCAATGATTTCCGGATCACCAACTGAATTCAATACGGTGTATACGGTCATGAAACAAGTTCAAAGAATGATGACAACACTAGGACAGTATGACTCGGTCATTACATTCGCCTTGGCCATATATGTCAAGGCAAAGGAGATACAGTGGCGATATAAAGAAGAGTTTAGTGACACTGTGATCAGACTGGGGGGATTCCACATTGCGCTAAACTACTTAGCTGTTATTGGAAAGATGTTTGATGACTCTGGCTTAGAAGATCTCCTCATAGAGGCCAACACATATGGTAGCAGCACGGCTGCTGCTCTACTTAAAGGGAAGTCATATAATCGAGGAGTGAGGGCTCACAAATTGGTTCTGGAAGCGCTGCTGCGATTACAATGGCAGTCTTTTTCCAAATGGGTTCAACAAAATGGACAACATGAAGACCACATTACTCCAACAGATTTGGAGAGTCTGGATGAGAAAATTAAGATGTGCCGAAGCAGCATTGACGACTTAGACGCACTGCAAGAAAATTTCAAAGACGTGTGTATGTACGTGAATAAATTGCAACAGCTGTTCAAATCCTTTAAAGTTGAGTCAAGCTCGAAATCACACCTGTTCGCATTTTGGAACTCATATATTCATATGGTAGAGCTGCTGCTTGGATTCATAAGAGCTGAGAGAACTGGAGATTGGCAGGCACACCTATCTGCTACTGCTGCTATGGCGCCATATTTCTACAGCACGGACAGAACCAATTATGCAAGATGGCTGCCAATATATCTTGCGGACATGAAGATGCTTCCAAGTACACATCCCCATGTACATGAACAATTCTTGAATGGAAATCATTCCGTAAGTCGCTCACACCATCCATTCAATCAAGTGTGGACAGATATGGCCTTAGAGCAATCGGTTAATTTGGATTCCAAAAAGCGAGGTGGTATTATTGGAATAACACAAAAGCCAGGAGCTCTGGAGAGGTGGTTTTTAATTAGCCACGAGAGGGCAGCCATAACAACGGTCACAAAGCAAATGTGTGGGTTACAAGATAGTCACATGTTTGGAGTACATAAGGAAATGGGGACTAATCGAATGAACAGGGATGAAACCGATGTGCAGAAGATACTTTCGATGTTCTCATCAGATATAATGACCAATCCCTTTAATATTGCGGAAAACGACGACAGCGAGTGTCTTCCGCTTGTAAACATTGCAACTGGCGTGGTATTGCCTAGTGAAATCGCCAAGAGCCTTGTTTCCGCCTGTGACATTGGTAAGGAGATTATGGACAATTTTGTTCAGGAGCGGCTGGACACTAACACGAGAAGTTTTTGGGACACGTTGCCACACTTAAAACATTTGCCAGCCTAGCACAGAAGAAAAAACTCAAAACAAATGATGAAAAAATTCACAATGTGAGATCTGACCGCGAACTATTTGGTCGATTAATTATTGCCGCAAGGTCAAGAGATGTTGATTTAAAACTAGTGATGACGTATGAACTGTCTGCTGTTCCACTATCATTGTCACATACGGATGGGACTCTAAGAAAGAATGTGAAAAGTGTTTTGTTAAGTGAACTAGAAAAGGAAGTGAATGTTGATGGACGGCTTCCACCTGTTGACAAGACAGGCGCAACAGCTAATGTAGTAGATGGCATGGCAATTGTGCAAATGGTTAAAACTGGAGGTACGTCTACATTTGGAGAATTGGCTGATAAATACTGGCACATCTTTACAGTTCCACTGAATCAAGAAGACTGCAACAGAGTAGATATAGTTTTTGACAGATATGATAGACTGGAATCTCTCAAAGCGGAAGAGCGGCTAAAACGTGGGTCATCAACAGCATTGGAAGTAAAGATTGCTGGAGAAAATACTCCCGTTCCAAAGCAATGGGCCAAGTACATCAGCAATCCAAGCAACAAAAGTAACCTGGTTGCATTTCTCAGCAAGCGGTGGCGTGATACTGGTCCAAATATGCTATCTGCCGACAATTGCGTCATTCTTGCTGGTCGCTTTAACGATGGAATGGATGTTGTTGTCATTTCAGCGAACAATTCGTCGTATTTGGAAGAACTTCACGAGGAAGCAGATACGCGTATGATGTTGTACGCGCTACACGCTTCAAAAGACCACATGCGTGTTGTTATACAGTCTCCTGATACAGACGTGGCAGTACTTAGTATATATACATATCGTTGGCTTCACTGTTCTGAACTATGGTTCCGTACGGGCACAAAGGACAAATTACGATACATACCAATACATACAGTTGCTCAAGTACTGGGCCCAGCTACCTGTCTGTCTTTGCCTGGGTTTCATTCTCTTACAGGTTGTGATAGCACTAGTGCATTATTTGGAGTCGCTAAGAGAAAATCATTCAATCTCTTAAAGTCATCTGAATGTCATCAGCTTAGCTTAGCCCAACTCGGCGAACATGTTGACTTATCACCGAATACTGCAATTCTATGTGAGAAATTTGTCTGTGAGTTGTATACCACCATGGATGTGGGAAAGACAGCTGATGAAACCCGTTATTGGCTCCTTTGTCAAAAGAGACAAAGAAATGAAAATCTTCCACCTACATCGAATAGTCTAAAGCATCACACCGAAAGGGCCAATTTTCAAGCTCTTGTTTGGAGACGTTCATTGCAAGCTGTTCAGAATCTTCCATCTCCAAATGGACATGGCTGGAGTATAGTGGATGGTCTACTCAAGCCTGTTCTAATGTCAAAGGATCCTGCTCCATTTGGATTAATTGAACTCACATCATGTAGATGTCAAAAGTCTGCCTGCAAAAGAACAGATCTCTGTCAATGCAAGGCTAACAATCTACTCTGCACTGAAGCATGCCTTTGTATGGGAGGTGAAATGTGTGACAATGATCAGCATACAATTGTCGAAGATGACTCTGACACGGATGAGTAACATTCTCTCATTTGCTCACGTGATAAATATGTCCTGCCAGCTTGTGTAGACATGCACTGCATGTCAGTTAAAAGTTTAATTATGAAAAATGTAGAAAACATGGGCATTGTTGTAGCTAAGGTATTGCTAGTCACAAGAAGACCTAAGTGCCCCAATATGTACAAAGCAACATACGGGTGTCTTAAACGAGGTTGATTATGTATAAATCTGCGATATACGATCACTCCTTTCCATTTTGGTTAAGATTGTATTGATATAACATGCGCTTAAGTTTGTGAAAAATTTACCATTGTGAAAATTGTCTGAAAACTACATTCAACACCTATTGTAAATGGGCTTCTCACGGGTTAGTGATACCACAATTTTCTTGTACAACACGGCTCAGAATATACCCAAGACATCGGTCTAGCATAATATAGAGACAAACCTTCTGAATACTGGGTGTGCTACGAAACCATTCTTCTAGACCCCTTTTGAAAATTGGCTCCCGGACTATTAGAGCCGAAAGACTCAGTTGTACTATTCAAACCCGGTCATGACCCATGTAATGACGTCACAATATCAGATCCAGAATTACCACCCACCTCGCAGGACCTGATCCTTCCTGAGGACCATGATGATGACAGCTCAGATGCGGACAGTATGTCAGTTGTGTCTGAAATCTCGGACATGACTGATTTTCAAGAATCAAGGGACATAACCTATTCTCTTGACGATGTGAAAATATTCGTAGAAAGTATAAAATATAGTAAAAAGGTTGTTGATCGTTGTAAAGAGTTTCAACCGAACCTGAAGTTACTTATGCATCAGATGTTTCGATTGAAAAAACAACACAATACTGACTCCGCATTTAGGTTACGGGTGAGTAAGATCGTAACAAAGTTACATCACAGTCTCAGAAATTAATACTTTACTGATAACCTACTTATTATCAAACTGATATTGTCTCTTTTATCTAATAACTAGTTATGTATTACATCACTACATTAGTATTTCTATTCATCCTGATTATGGCAGAACTCTCATTTGCAACCATTAACACGAGAGGTTGTCGTGACTCTTTTAAACGTTTTAGACTTTTTAATCAACTACGATCAGAAATAAATGCTGATATCGCATTTGTTCAAGATACGCATACAAATATCCTAGATGAACCTATATGGCGTTTAATATGGAGGGGAGAAATGGTGTTTTCACATTTTAGCAATAGTGCAGCTGGTGTGGCACTACTTTTTAAACCCAAACTTAATGTTCATATTATTAATACTTTTAATGTTGTCCCCGGTAGAATTTTACATGTTACTGCTAAAATAAATGATAGGTTTTTTTATTTGATTGATATATATAATCCGACTGATTCATGTGAAAAAGTAAAATGTATTGATCTCCTGAATATTCACCTATCTATGCTAACAGAGACTTACCCAATAATTATTGGAGGTGATTTTAATTGTCCAATCGATCATCAAATCGATAGGACCTCTGCTGCTGAGCCACACCCAATTGCTGCACGCACGCTAGAAGCACTAATTAATGGCCGCAATCTTGTAGATGTGTTTAGATTTTTACACCCCACGGCAAGGACGTTTACGTGGACCCGATCAGATGGTGTTTCCTCTCGCCTCGATAGACTTTATATTTCTACCATTTTTAAGCAGTTCTTACGATCATCTACAACTGTACCATGCAGCGATTCTGACCACTCTATTGTTTGTTTCTCAGTTCAATTCAAAGCACCTAAGCGTAAAAGTGCTTACTGGTGCTTGAATACTGACTTGTTAAATGAGAAAGAATATTGTAATCTAATTATTGATTTTTGGGGGAAATGGTGGGAAAGAGCTCCTCACTTTGAGAGCATCCAGGATTGGTGGGATATGGGAAAGAAACACATTTGTACATTATGTCAATGTTTTTCGCGCGACCGCGCGGATATTTTAAAAGAACAACGCTTGTGCTTGCAAACTGAGATAGAACAATTGTCCAATCAGGTCCCAATGAATGGCGAAATACGTGAAAAACTAAAAGAACGGAAAGCCATTTTGCAACGCTTTTGAAGCAACAAACGAGGGGTGCGTGGGTGAGGTCACGCTTCCAACATGTTAACGACTCAGACAGCCCAACAAAATACTTTTTCGATCTTGAAAACAAACGAGTCATAAATAAAACTTTTTCTCATTTAACATTGCCTGATGGGACAATTGTAAACGAGGATTCTGATATATTGAATTATGCCTCTGAATTTTATGGAGATTTGTATAATAATACTGGAATTTGTAAGCAATCTGAAAATGTATTATTATCGGATCTTCCACAACTTAGTGAATGTTCAAAGAATGATCTAGAAAAACCCATTAGTTTGTCTGAATTATCCGCCGCAATTTACAAACTAAATAATAATAAGGCACCTGGCATAGATGGATTGCCTTCTGAATTTTATAAAACTTTTTGGGACACTATCGCTAATGATTTTCTTGCTGTTTTTAATCAATCAATTCGGGAAATGAGAATGCCTACGTCATGTAAAAGGGCTGTGATCACGCTGTTGCCTAAGAAAGGCGATCTTAGCCTATTGAAAAACTGGAGACCCGTGTCACTTCTCTGCGTCGATTTAAAAATTCTTTCAAAGGTTTTATACAACCGCATGAAAACTGTTTTACCGGACATTATTCATGCAGACCAAAGTTACTGTATACCAAGGCGAAAAATCGCAAATAACATTAGATTAATAATAGATGTTGTTGAATATTCTAACTGTCTTTCGCTAGGCGTAAGCCACCATTATTTATTTGATGCTCTTTCAGCTTTTGGATTTGGTGAATATTTTTCTAAATGTGTCAGAACGTTGTATACAGATGTATACAGTCTAGTTAAAATAAACAACTCATTGTCGGCTCCTTTTTCCTTCGGACGTGGTATTAGGCAAGGTTGTTCCCTGTCAGGTGCGTTGTATACTATTTGCATAGAACCGTTATTAAACAAACTCCGTTCAAATCAAGGATTAAAGGGAGTAACCTTGCCCGAGACCACCAATGAAAAGGTGACAGTTTCTGCTTACGCCGATGATGTCACCGCATTCGTTACATCTAATCAACATTTTGTCAATCTACAAAATTGGTTGGCTATATATTCAGCCTCATCTAATGCAAAGATTAATTTAGAGAAATCTGAAGGGCTATGGGCGGGCATATGGAAGAATCGTACCCGAATCAAGTGGAATAACAAAGGGCTACACATTCTTGGGATCTTCATCGGAAATTCGGCTGAATATTTTAATCAAAATTGGATAAACATGGAATCGGATGTAATTACTAAACTAGCCAAATGGAACAATATATCTCGAGCCCTTTCCTTAAGAGGCCGTATTATTGTTACAAATCTTCTCACTGCATCTAAATTATGGCATAAATTTACTGTCATTGATCCACCAGTAGATCTTGTAAATTCAATCCAGAGACATTTAATTAATTTTGCATGGATTGGAAAACATTGGCTACCAAAAGAATTATTATCGCTATCGTTAGAAGATGGTAGACAGGGATTGGTGCATCTGAATTCTAGAATTACATCTTTTCGTATTTGCTATGCACTGTATTTTCGTCAATCGCATCCTTGTTTTAATTTTACTAGCTGGTTTCTAAAGCGAGCGCATGAGTTCAATTATGATGATCAGCTATTTTATATTGACCTTAATACAGGTACTCATGGAAATGTAGCATCTCTTTATAAAAAATTGTTAACATCCTGGTTTTCTTTTACAGTCTCCCGAGAGTCATTGCCATCTTGTACAGCGGATATTCTCCAAGAGACACTGTTTCTAAATGGAATGATTAAAAACCACCGAACTGGGCTAACCTTTTATTTAAAAGATTTTATAAGTGCCAATATCACTACAGTAGCTGATATTGTTGATTGTCACCAGAAAGTGTCTGTTGATGTTTTGTCAAATAAATTGCCCAATCATTCTAAGCCGTTACTAGATAATAACCTTACTACGTTATGGAAAAGTTTGCCATTGGAATGGCGGCACAAGATTAATCGTCCAGATAATGTGCCTAGTTCCCTGCGGCAAATTGACCTTTCGTTTACTAATGACCTTTTTAAATGTACTGTATCATTTCCATCTAACAGCCCGAAAGAATTGTATAGAATGTCATTGTTAAAATGTTATGCAAATAGTATACGTAGCAATAGTGTTAATGTATGGGCAGATGTTTTGTTGTTAGATATTTCCTCTGTGACTAATTGTCGTTGTTTTTACGAATTTCCATGTACACGCTTTGAGGGTGATTTATCATGGAAAATTCTATATGGCGCATTGGGAACAGGCATATTTCTTTACAAAGCAGGTTATCGTCCTAATGATCACTGCCCTCACTGTGGTGAACAAGAGGACATCACTCATCTGTTTTTAACGTGCTCACGTATTCAGCCATTACATTTAGCAATAAACAGATCCGTGTTGTATTTATTGGAGACCGATGTTTTTGACATGGCTGATTATGTGAGAGGTTTTCCCTGTCCCCAATGCTCAGCCAAATCCAAACGAAAAATTAGACACCGTTTGTCTAATTGGCTTTTATCCAACTATAAAATGTCTATCTATGTTACCAGACAACATCTTTTGGATGGCAATACACGAACTGATCCACTCCGAGAATGTCTCTCGAGATTGCACTCACGAATTCAAATAGAATTTCAGTTTTATCGAAACAAGGGGACCCTGGATGTTTTCGAATACTTTTGGGCGTTTGACAGTTTTTTTGTGCACGATTGAAAATGTTAATCTTGTTTTTAATGGGCTTTTATAAATTGTTATCTTTCAAGGTTTTATACGTTGCTTATTTTTGCTTACATCTTGATGTTTGTGATACATTTTGTTATGCTCATGTTTTATATTCACACACTGTATTGAGTTTTTATGTTTTATGTAATCGTATGATATTTTAAAGTTTTTGTCAAATGGAATGAGTGTAATAAAGTATATGAAAAGTCTTCTTCTTCTTCTTCTTCTTCTTCTTCTTCTTCTTCTTCTTCTTCTTCTTCTTCCAATTATGGTAAATCACCTCATGAAGAGTATTATTACACCAGGATGCATATGTACTGTGGCGGTCATCTTTGTGCATATGAAACACATTTACAGGAAATTGACAATGACGTGGTCTTAGCTTAGTTTCTTAGCTAGTGTCCATGTGTCGGCCAACAGAAGACCGCTTTTGAAAATCTACCACTGAGTCAGAGAGTTCAGGGATCGATCTCAACACGGGAACAGCGTGGGTGGAGCTTAGTTAGAGATGGGCGGAGCATCGCTAAACGGGTTTACTCCATTCAAAGTACCTTAACATAGCATTCAACTAAAAAGGCATATTTACCAAATACATAGAAGACAGAAGGCCATCCTCCAAGGAAGTCTGAATCACACAACAGTCCGGCGAGTGGCATCGTCACTACTGTACCTACTTGGGCTCCTAAAACACAAGAATAATTGAAATATTGCTTAAATAGGAGCGTTCGATATGGGTTAGCAGGAATGAATAATAAAAGAATCAAAGTCGATAGAATCTCGGTAGCTGAGGGTTCCGGATTTTTGTGATTTTCCGGACTTTTCGGATTTTTTTCGGATCACGCCCGAAGATGTAGTCCTCACACCCTTTCATGTGTTAAAACTTGAGTCATATCTGGCCAGTAGGTTATGGGATATCCACAGATCCATATTTCGATTTGATCTTGATCCGGGTTCTTTTAGACGGGTCACCACCGAAGTCTGTAAATCCTCTTCCACGGCAAGTTTCTCTGTGCTGTTAAAATTTGATCCAAATAGGTTTGTGATACAGCTCCGGACACACACATCCATACAGACAGACAGACACAGACAGACAGACAGACAGACAGCAGTCGAGCGGGCGGGCAGGCAGGTGGGCGGGCGGACACATGGGCACGTGGGCAGACGGATGGATGGACTGACGGGATGGTTGGATGGATGGATGGAGGGACAGACAGATCGACCGCCAGACTGACCGACTGACCGACCGACCGACCGATCGATCGATTGATCAATCGACCGATCGACTGAAAGGCAGCCAGACATACAGATGGACGGACGGATAGACGGACGGACGGACGGACGGACGGACGGACGGACGGACGGACGGACAGACAGACAGACAGACTGACAGAGGGACCCGGTCTCAATACCCTCTTTACTCTTGATGTGCGAGGGTAACAAATGGGTTACGCCCTATTATCTGATACCATTTCAAGCCGCGTATTTTCTATAATGACTCATACGTGGTCTCTGTATCCGTCGTTGTATGTGTGCATAACCGCTTTAACACTTTCGACGAAGACGGCCAAACCCGTCCTCTGCAGTTGTCTTGAGGAATGTCCATTTGCATGTCACGTGAAGACTATTTTGAAAATTTACGATTGGAATAACTGGCTCTGTAACAGAGCCAGCCATTCCAGTGGTAAAGTTTCAAAAATAGTCTTCACTTGGCCAACAAATGGACATTCAATATGCACATATTTTAGTTTTTGACAAACTTTAGTCATACAAGGATTAATAAGCTAATAGTAAAATGTTGGTAGTACCTGAGTAAGTGAAAGACACCAGGCTGCTTCTCTCCAATGCTGGTGCCCACTTACTCCACATCGCATGCATCGCTGGATAGGCAAATCCCTAAAAGAACACCACATATAAGAAAATGATTTTCTAAATAAAGGTTCGACAATGTTGATCAAATAATTTGATCTAATACAGTATATGTACATGAAGTCTGGTCAACATAAGGATAGACCTAAAACAAATTGCGACATAATATTTCTTAGTTTCATATGTTTTACCAGTCCTCCGGTACAAGACTATCATAAATTCCAAGAAATCCCACTCAGGGAAAGGACCTAATTAACATAATTTGAAATGGGCGGCGAAAACCAAGTCTGAAGTTAAATATCACACTTATCGTTTGTTTTAGACCCATACAATGTGTTAACTAAGATATAACGGTGATACCAAAGAGTTGATATTTGATGTTATTAACACTATATGACGTCCCGACAACACTGTCTGCGTTATCACGGCCCAGGATGGCGTCATTAGGGCAATTCCACAGTATTGGTCTATCGCGGAGGTGACATTTGCACAGATCTTCAATTGTGTATATCTTTAGTAGAACTAGCAGTGGCTGATAATTTCTAGACTGATTTGGAGACGTTTATTGATGTTCAGTCGCCAATGGGCAAATGTATCGTCAGCTGCTCATGAATGTGTAAAACTATTCTAAGAATCATCTGTTGCGGATGGACATCGTACAAATCCACACACAGCTCAAAGTGTGATATCAATTCACCTTTCCAGAGTACCCACTCGTCGTATGACGTCATAATGAACTGCGTGATGTGTCCAGTGACATCATAATGAATGAATGACGTCGATAAGTACGTCACGAATGCATATCTAAAGAACGTCTTTGCGTTGTTGTACAAATTGTTTGCTTATACTATTTAATAAATATTCTGTTGAATATTTTGAAACTAATTTGACTGCGCGCTGTTGCTGCCATAGGTAGCAACAGCACCCAGTCAAATTAGTCACAAAATATTCAACAGCTTCCCTGTATAGTTTTCAGGAAATTGATAGCTAGGGCATTTAGGGATCGATCAATCCCAACACAGCGAGGCGTGGGTGGAGCTTGGCTAGTGATGGGCGGGGCATAGCTAAAAATGGAATTGTCCATTGTGTTGCCAATTTATCAAAGCATCTAAGACATAAATATGTTTATATGTTTTAAAAACAAGTGGATACAATTTATTTAACTATCGAGGTTAAGGAGGGACGGGGAGTTTCTAAAACACCAGAGTCGCGGAGGGGGCGGCCAATTCACCTTTCCAGAGTACCCACCCATCATATGACGTCATAATGAACTGCGTGATGTGTACACTGACATCATAATGAATGACGTCATGAATGACGTCGATAAGTACGTCACGAACGCATATTTGAAGACGGTCTATGCTTAGTTGTACAAATTGTTTGCTTTTACTATTTAATAAATATTCTGTTGAATATTTTGAAACTAATTTGACTGGGCGCTGTTGCTGCCATAGGCAGCAACAGCACCCAGTCAAATTAGTTACAAAATATTCAACAGCTTCCCTGTACAGTTTTCAGGAAATTGATAGCTAGGGTATTTGGGGATCGATCAATCCCAACACAGCGAGGTGTGGGTGGAGCTTAGCTGGTGATGGGCGGGGCATAGCTAAAAATGGAAAGGTCCATTGTCGTGCAAGGTACAAGTTATGGGTGCATTAAAGGTGCATATTCACAGCAAAATTATTGAAAATGAAATTGTTTAAGTTATATACTTTTAGAGGCTTAAACTGTGAGCCTATATGTAATCAAACGAAATAAATCTTAACATATGATGATTTTAATCCATATATAAAGTTGCGAAATTGAAATAGAGGCACGGGCCTCTATTTCAAGCCGCTACCTGCAGCTTTAACTAGCATTTGGAAACGTTAGTAAGACCAATAGTCTGTATTTCCAGCCGTGCTCCCGCCGTTTCTATCTATGCCCCTCTATTTTTAGCTATGCCCCCTCCATTTCTATCTATACGCCCTCCATTTCTAGCTATCCCCCTACATTTCTAGCTATATCTCTCCATTTCTAGCTATATTCCTCCATTTCTAGCTATATCCCCTCCATTTCTAGCTATATCCCTCCATTTCCAGCTATATCCCCTCCATTTCTAGCTATGCCTCCTCCATTTCTAGCTATATCCCCTCCATTTCTAGCTATATCCCTCCATTTCTAGCTATATCCCCTCCATTTCTAGCTATCCCCTCCATTTCCAGCTATATCCCCTCCATTTCTAGCTATCCCCCTCCATTTCTAGCTATATCCCCTCCATTTCTAGCTATATCCCCTCCATTTCTAGCTATATCCCTCCATTTCCAGCTATATCCCCTCCATTTCTAGCTATGCCTCCTCCATTTCTAGCTATATCCCCTCCATTTCTAGCTATATCCCTCCATTTCTAGCTATATCCCCTCCATTTCTAGCTATCCCCTCCATTTCCAGCTATATCCCCTCCATTTCTAGCTATCCCCCTCCATTTCTAGCTATATCCCTCCATTTCTAGCTATATCCCCTCCATTTCTAGCTATGCCTCCTCCATTTCTAGCTATATCCCCTCCATTTCTAGCTATATCCCTCCATTTCTAGCTATATCCCCTCCATTTCTAGCTATCCCCTCCATTTCCAGCTATATCCCCTCCATTTCTAGCTATCCCCCTCCATTTCTAGCTATATCCCTCCATTTCTAGCTATCCCCTCCATTTCTAGCTATATCACCTCCATTTCTAGCTATATCCCTCCATTTCTAGCTATATCCCCTCCATTTCTAGCTATATCACCTCCATTTCTAGCTATCCCCTCCATTTCCAGCTATATCCCCTCCATTTCTAGCTATATCACCTCCATTTCTAGCTATATCCCTCCATTTCTAGCTATATCCCCTCCATTTCTAGCTATCCCCTCCATTTCCAGCTATATCCCCTCCATTTCTAGCTATCCCCCTCCATTTCTAGCTATATCCCTCCATTTCTAGCTATCCCCTCCATTTCTAGCTATATCACCTCCATTTCTAGCTATATCCCCTCCATTTCTAACTATATCCCCTCCATTTCTAGCTATATCACCTCCATTTCTAGCTATCCCCTCCATTTCCAGCTATATCCCCTCCATTTCTAGCTATATCCCCTCCATTTCTAGCTATCCCCTCCATTTCCAGCTATATCCCCTCCATTTCTAGCTATATCCCCTCCATTTCTAACTATATCCCCTCCATTTCTAGCTATATCCCTCCATTTCTAGATATCCCCCTACATTTCTAGCCCTCCCCCTACAATTCTAGATATCCCCTCCATTTCTAGCTATATCCCCTCCAGTTCTAGCTATATCCCTCCATTTCTAGCTATCCCCCTCCATTTCTAGCTATATCACCTCCATTTCTAGCTATATCCCCTCCATTTCTAGCTATATCCCCTCCATTTCTAGCTATATCCCTCCATTTCTAGCTACCCCCCTCCATTTCTAGCTATATCCCCTACATTTCCAGCTATATCACCTCCATTTCTAGCTATCCCCCTACATTTCTAGATATCCCCCCTATATTTCTAGCTATCCCCTCAATTTCTAGCCATATCCCCTCCATTTCTAGCTATATCCCTCTGTTTTTAGCTATATCCCCTTCATTTCTAGCTATATCCCTCCGTTTTTAGCTATGCCTCCTCCATTTCTAGCTATGCCTCCTCCATTTCTAGCTATGCCTCCTCCATTTCTAGCTATACCCACTACATTTCTAGCTATATCCCTCCATTTCTAGCTATATCCCTCCATTTCTAGCTATATCCCTCCATTTCTAGCTATATCCCTCCATTGCTAGCTATATCCCTCCATTTCTAGCTATGCCTCCTCCATTTCTAGCTATATCCCCTCCATTTCTAGCTATATCCCTCCATTTCTAGCTATGCCTCCTCCATTTCTAGCTATACCCACTACATTTCTAGCTATATCCCCTCCATTTCTAGCTATATCCCCTCCATTTCTACCTATACCCCTTACATTTCTAGCTATCACCCTCCATTTCTAGCTATACCCCCTACATTTCTAGCTATATCCCATCCATTTCTAGCTATGCCTCAGCCATTTCTATCTATACCCCCATCCATTTCTAGCTATGCCTCCTACATGTCTAGGTATGCCCCTCCATTTCTATCTATACCCCATCCATTTCTAGCTATTCCCCATCCATTTCTAGCTATGCCTCTTCCATTTCTAGCTATGCCTCCTACATGTCTAGGTATGCCCTCCATTGCTAGCTATGCTCCCTCCATTTCTATCTATACCCCATCCATTTCTAGCTATTCCCCATCCATTTCTAGCTATGCCCCTCCATTTCAACCTATGCCTCCTACATGTCTAGGCATGTCTCTGCGTTTCTAGCTATGCCCCCGCCATTTCTACTACGCTCCCTCCATTTATATAGCTAAGTTTCGCCGCCGACGTCTTACGTGTGTTTGAAGCGATATGGAATTTTGAAACCTTAATTCCCAGAATCTAAAATTTCAAGGTAACTAGGCTATACAGAAAAGCTGTTGAATAATTTGAAACTTATATAAACTTCCAATGTCTCAATTTCAAAACAACCATACAAGGAATCTTTTGAATTGCGATGACGGCGTGCATGAGCGCGTGCGTGCGTACGGTGGTGTATCTCAGAAGCTATTTATCCGTTTTGGCTCAAATTCTAACACAACAGAAGAGCTTCCAATGAGTAGGATTTCCTGACTTTGACCGTGATCCGGAAAAAATAACCCGGATCCGGATTGAATACATCTCTGAATATATGGATATCTCGGAAACTTGTGGTCCGATTTGACTCAAATACGAAAACGCGAAAGGGCGTGACTGTGCGATATGAAGCCACAAGTTTGGACGTTATCCGATAAAGAAAATCCGGAAAATCCAAAATAATTAGCAAAATTGCGAACGATCGGTCTAATGTGACAAAACAAGCGAGTGATGGTTCTTGTTGATATTGATTCTGATTTCTTTTTTTCCCTTCCAAGTATTTATTCCTAGCATAAGCAAAATAGCCTACCGCGATTATTAATTGAGATTACCTGGGCAAGTCCTTCCACTACACGCAGGATAATCAGCAAATAGATGCTCGTTCTGGCCGCCAATGGCGTTAACAATGTCAACACTGATGTAGCGAGAATACTGACCCCGATCAGAATCTTTGAGCCAAACCGTTCCGCGAGCATCCCTCCAGGAATCTGAGTAAAGAAATAACCCCAGAAAAATGCCCCGAGAATGATGCCCTGTGTCTTGGGATCCCAGTTAAATTCGCCTTCCTGGATTATAAATGAAACATATATTTAAGACAGTTAGTAATGGTTAGTTAATTAACGAATTCCAACAACACCATAAATACCTTAGATTAACCGAGCGGAACCCAATTATGTTCAAAACATTTCTAAGTTGGACTGTAAATTTAAAAACGCGTACGTGCTCGTAATGAAAGGCGGCCACCTTGTTAAAGTTCTCGTGCCCGATTAAATAGAGACTCTTTTGCACGGGATATGAGATGCCTGTTGAATTCTGCTCAATTTATCCAGCGTGTAATGCCACCCATCGTGCAATTGTACCCGGTATGAAATCTCCTGACTCCATAATCGTTGTAACTAGTAGACGCCATATTTGTTTAGTCTATTGACATCACGGCAGTACATTCCACATCTTATTTCCATGCTGTTCAGCCCACGTGTGTAATATGAAAGCACTTTATAGGTTTATCGCAATTACGTCACTATAACGACACACACTTTACTGTTTCAAAGGGATTTCCTCGAAATTTATGTATTTTAACATAGCGTGATCGCACACAACTCCGTATATATGGAAATCCAAACAACGTACCCGTATCCGTATAATAATTTACAAGAATTTTTACAAGAATTACCCATCTGTTTCCGGACCGTACCCATATCCCTACCCGTACAAATGGTAATGTAGCTTTTAAGAACAGGAACAAGAATAAGCATGCCATACTCGCATTAACACACAGAGACAGGATAAAAAATGTGGGCTTATCGATCCCAGCACGCACGCACGCACGTGCGCACGCACGCGCACACCGCGCCGTGTGCATTCATACGCAGAACTACACGATCTTCACCCGACTTCAAATAATTCCCTGCACTTACTAGGCTACTGTGTACTGTTAACCGGAACCTGCACCTCCAGTATGCAAAGAATTGTGGGAAGTTAGCTGAAGACCGAATAAGGTAGGTATTTGGAGGAACCCATGTACCAAAACCTGAGATCCCTGCACCATCTTAGGATAATGGCCCCTTTAAAGTTTATCCATCAATCATATGACGTCATAATCAACCGTGACAAATAGGATGACGTTATAATCAATGACGTCATGAATGACGTAGAAAAGTTCCTCACGAACGTTTAATTGATGACGGACTAAGCATTACTGTACGAATTGTATGACTTTACTATTTAATAAACATGCTGGTGAATATTTTGAAACTCATTTGACTGGGCGCTGGTGCTGCCAGTCAAATTAGTTTCAAAATATTCAACAGCTTACCTGTATAGTTTTCTGGAAATTGATAGTCAGAGAGTGCAGCGATCGATCGATCCCAACACGGGCAAAACGAGGGTGGAGCTTAGCTAGAGATGGGCGAGGCAGCTAAAATTGGTTCCTCAATTGCTGAACTCTACCGGGCGGGAGGGGGTGGGTGGGTGGAGGTGGAGTTATGTAGAAGGACTGGAACACAAGTGGTGTGAGGGAGAGATACTGACCTATGCCCTGACATTTATTCCGGGCTATGCAGTTACTAAGGCAGGTAATTAACCGGACGTCGTTTCAGTTGAAGACCATAGAAACAATGAAGGCGATAACTCAGCATCTAATAGTGGCATTGATCAGTCGGAATAGTGTCTCCTCAAATGCAGTTATCAGACCTATTGTCCGGTATATCTGGTGTCAATGTTCTTTTTTTACTGTGTCAATAGCATGTACTGGTGTACATTTTTTAACAACAGCAACGACAGCAACATCTTCCAACAAACATCAGTTCATCTTTCAACCCTGATGAAGCGGGACAAATCCGGCCTCTGCAGTTGTCATGAGGATTGTCCATTTGCAGGTCAAATGAAGAGTATTTTTGAAATTTGCCACATGAATGACTGGCTCGGTAACCGAGCCAGCCATTCCAGTGGTAAATTCTCAAAAATCGTCTTCATTTGGCCTACAAATGGACATTCAATAAGCAAATATTTGGACTCTTTTTGAGAAAGATTAGTCATAAAAGGGTTAATTTAATTTGAAAATTAAAAATCTTGACATCAGAGTGGCAGGGGTTAATTACTCTACGTTATTTAGATGCGATGTTATGTTCATTTTATTTTTCAGTTTCCATTATGCTATTTTCAAAAATGCATATTCTGTCAGTTGTCATAGCAATAACATTCATTGAAATCAACAAAGGACACATTTGTCCAAAACCCGACTCTTTGATATATTTTTCAATCATGCTGTCGTGACGTCAAATGTGTCTATTTTGGAAACAATGTTGCTGCAAGCTGTTACTGTTACATTTTAGCTTTGACTGCCAAAATTGGGCTACCTATTTGGGACCCCACCAACAAGCTCCCAACCAAGTTTGTAGAGGATCTCCCTAGGAGAGTCAGAGTTATTGAAAAATGTCTGGATATGGAGGAGGTGGTGGAGGAGGAGAAGGAGGAGGAGGAGGAGGAGGAGGCGGAGGAGGAAGAGGCTTAGTAGGGGAGGATTAGGAGGATGAGGAGGGGGGTAGAAGGAGTAGGAAGAGGAGGAGGAGGGGTGGAGGAGGAGGGGAGGAGAAGGAGGGGAGGAGGAGGGAGAGCAACAGGGGACGACGGGGAGGAGGAGGAGAGGAGGATGAAGAGAAGAAGGAGGAGGGTGAGGAGGGGATGAGTAGGGGTGAGATGGGGAGGAGCTGAGGAGGGAGAGGAGGAAGGGGAGGAGTTGGGGATGGGGAGGGGAGGAGTAGGGGAGGAGGAGGCGGATAAAGAGGAGGAGGAGGGGAGGATGAGGAGGAGGAGGAGGAGGAATATGGAGAGCAGGAGGGGAAGGGGGGGGGCGTGGAGGAGGAAGGGAAGGATGAGGGTGAGGGAGAGAGGAGGACGGGGAGTGGGAGGAGGTGGTGGAGGAGGAGGATGAAGAGGATGAGGGGATGAAAGTGGAAGAGGAGGGGATGATGCGGGGGTGGGAGGGGTGAGGAGGGAGGGGTGAAGAGGAGGAGGGGTGGAGGAAGAGGAGGAGGCTTGGAGGAGGAGGAGGAGAGGCGGAGAAGGAAGATGAGGAGGGGGAGGAGTATGAGGAGTAGGAAGGGGAGGAGGATGGGTAGGAGGAGGAGTAGTAGTAGGACGATGGAGAGTAGGAGGGGAGGGGCGTGGAGGAGGAGGGGAAGGAGGAGGAGGTTGAGGGAGAGAGGAGGAAGGAGGAGGGGGAGTGGAAGGAGGAGGGGGAGTGGAAGGAGGAGGGGAGGAGGATGAAGAGGAGGAGTAGGGGATGAGAGGGGGAAGAGGAGGGGATGGTGAGAGGAGGAGGGGGGAGGGGGAAGGGGAAGAGGAGGGGAGGGTGAGGAGGATGAGGGGGAGGAGGCAGGGAGGAGGATGAGGAGGAGGAGGAGGAGGAGGGTTGGGCGGTGAATGAAGATGAGGAGGTGGAGGAGTATGAGGAGAAGGAGTAGGAGTGGGAGGATGGGGAAGAGGAGGAAGAGGAGGAGGGGGAGGAGGAAGAGAAGGCGGCGGAAGAGGAGCACGGTGGATGGATGGGGAAGAAGAAGAAAAGGAACAAGACGAAGAGAAACCGAACCGGCCTGCTCTCTGACAATCGGATCTTTTGGTCCAGTTATACGACTCACAGAAATGTGTAAGTCCTACGTATGTGATACCAGCAGTGCGTTGGTGACGGTTTGTCAAAAAAATGGTTAACTAACGTTTCCAACTCAACAAGTTACAATACAGGCCTTTGCATTTTCGTCCATCCATCACACTACCACATATCCCTATACTGTACTCTATAGAGTATATGTTATAGGGATATGTGGTAGTGGGGTTAATTGAAAGTCATGAAAGGCTTGTGGCTACAGATAGAAATGTTTGTCTACCTAGTATAGATATACTCACATTAATAGTTTGCGATTCGTCGAAGCTTGAACTGTTAGCGGGCAAGCACGCATTGGATGCGGGAGTATTGCTCACGGCAGAACTATTCACCATGGCAACCATCGCAACACTGAGGTTAACCCGTAGCGTATACACATTCACAAACGCAAGAAATGCAATAATAGCCAGCGTATGACGTGCTGATATAAGCTTACACATGGGACCTGAAACATAGACAATGGAGGGAACCGAGCCGTCATTCGGGTATCTGACGTCATAACAAAAAAAACCCGCACTTGTTAGCTGACGTCACAAGTCATCATAGAATCATAGTGACGTTGGACCGACACGAAAGTGGCAAAGGTTCGACAGAAAGCGTGTGAATTGTCTGTTTGGTGAATTTACATATTAATAAACATTTAGTAGAATATTTTGAAACTAATTTGCCTGGGAACTGTTAAATTAGATTCAAGATATTGAACAGCTCACAATTATACAGGTAAGCTGTTGAATATCTCGAAACTAATTTTACTTGGTACTGTTGCTGCCATAGTCAGCAACAGCGCCCAATCAAATTAGTTTCAAAATATTCTACAGTATCTTTATTAAATAGTAAAGACATACAATTCGTACATCAACGCTTTAGTCCGCCATCAATTAAGCGTCCGTGATGAACTTATCTACGACATTCTTGATGCCATTGATTATGATGTCTTCCTACGCGTCACGTAGTTGATTGTGACGTCATATAATTGATTGATAAACGGAAAAGGTCCATTAACTTGAACTTGCAATCTGGGACATCAGGATTCAATGTGTTAAACTCGATGCAAACAGTCGTACATTGTGGACGAACATTAACTTGAACTTGCAATCTGGGACATCAGGATTCAATGTGTTAAACTCGATGCAAACAGTCGTACATTGTGGACGAACATTAACTTGAACTTGCAATCTGGGACATCAGGATTCAATGTGTTAAACTCGATGCACAGTCGTACATTGTGGACGAACATTAACTTGAACTTGCAATCTGGGACATCAGGATTCAATGTGTTAACCTCGATGCAAACAGTCGTACATTGTGGACGAACATTAACTTGAACTTGCAATCTGGGACATCAGGATTCAATGTGTTAAACTCGATGCAAACAGTCGTACATTGTGGACGAACATTAACTTGAACTTGCAGTCTGGGACATCAGGATTCAATGTGTTAAACTCGATGCAAACAGTCGTACATTGTGGACGAACATTAACTTGAACTTGCAATCTGGGACATCAGGATTCAATGTGTTAAACTCGATGCACAGTCGTACATTGTGGACGAACATTAACTTGAACTTGCAATCTGGGACATCAGGATTCAATGTGTTAACCTCGATGCAAACAGTCGTACATTGTGGACGAACATTAACTTGAACTTGCAATCTGGGACATCAGGATTCAATGTGTTAAACTCGATGCAAACAGTCGTACATTGTGGACGAACATTAACTTGAACTTGCAATCTGGGACATCAGGATTCAATGTGTTAAACTCGATGCAAACAGTCGTACATTGTGGACGAACATTAACTTGAACTTGCAATCTGGGACATCAGGGTTCAATGTGTTAAACTCGATGCAAACAGTCGTACATTGTGGACGAACATTAGCTAGAACTTGCAATCTGGGACATCAGGATTCAATGTGTTAAACTCGATGCAAACAGTCGTACATTGTGGACGAACATTAACTTGAACTTGCAATCTGGGACATCAGGGTTCAATGTGTTAAACTGGATGCAAACAGTCGTACATTGTGGACGAACATTAACTTGAACTTGCAATCTGGGACATCAGGGTTCAATGTGTTAAACTCGATGCAAACAGTCGTACATTGTGGACGAACATTAGCTAGAAATTGGTGGGCATAGCTAGAAATGGCCGGTTTATAGCTAGAGATGGGCGGGGTATAGCTACAAATGGGCGGGTTATGGCTAGAAATGAGCGGGCATAGCTAGAAATGGTGGGCCATAGATAGAAATGGGCCGGGGCATAGCTAGGAATGGGCAGGTTATAGCTGGGAATGGGTGGGCCATAGCTAGAAATGGGCGGGGGATAGCTAGGAATATCTAGTAATGGGCGGAACATAGCTGGAAATGAGTGGAGAATAGCTAGAAATGGAACCCTTTATTCATTACAGTAGGACGCTCTCGAGAATTTATCTACCTTTTGAGAAACTTCCTATTTTTGCCACATCTTAGACATGTGCATACGTTTATATCAAAACAATACCGCTATCCCACCCATACCGGGCCGTATCACATTGCTATGCCGTACCCGCGTTGCTTTTTGCTATAGCGTATAATGATTTCAAAAAATTGTGTATCGAAGCTCACCCCTAATAAATTAAGTCGGTCGTACGTACAATGCTCATCGCGCAGAGCCGGATTGAGGCAAGGTCTGATTGGGCTTTATATACAGAGTGCCGGGCCATGAAAAATAAGGCCCCCACCCCCAAATCGAGGACTATTATCGCATTTTACCAATTTGAACCTGAAATCCCAGTATGCCACATTTACAGTCATGATATACGTATGCTGTTCGATATATTAAAACAAATATGACTGCAGCATCAGCCTCCAATAAAATTAGTTTCAAAATATTCAATATAATTTTGACAAATTGAATTCATCATAGATTTGGTCAGTTGAAAGAGCGGCAGCGGCAACAGCAGCGGCAGCAGCAGTAGCAACAGCAGCAGCAGCAGCAGCAGCAGCAGCAGCAGCAGCAGCAGCAGCAGCAGCAGCAGCAGCAGCAGCAGCAGCAGCGAACGACTGTAGCTGCTGCCGCCGCCACCGCCGCCGCCGTAGTAGTAAGGGTGGAGGAGTAGCAGCAGCAGCCCCTTTTGGCCCACCCGATAAGGGCCCCTGTCACCAATTAGCCCTGGTTCCCAATAGGCCTAACCCGGATCTGTTAGTTTGCCTAGTCTGCACCTAGTGCGCCCTTACACACCTGGAACTATAAATGATATATGTCACAAACTAGACTTACTAGTCGGTGTTCGCGTTTGTATTTCTGTTGAATCGCGACCTTCATCATCGCGGTTCTCGCCTGGCGACAGCGGCTTGTCATCCTCGCCGCCCGCTCTCCTACTCATTACGGACACCTGTCTGCGTGATACCCGTACCTATACCTGAATATATATATATCAATTTAGCCATTACATATCAACAAAATCTAGTAATGCCGAAACGCATATATATATATATGCTGTTACTAGCTAACCCGGCCTAATATTTATACGCGCCAACATACGTTTTTGTAAGGCCATGCTCCGTTAACCATCTCTGAAAGGAGGTCGTTTGGATCAGTTTACCACCAGCACTTCAAACCTTTTTGTGTAATAAAATCTAAACACGCGTAAAGGTCATTTGCAAAAAGCATTACCATAAATCGCCTGAAAACTCAGGTTACTGCGCCACTACTGGGCCTTTCCAGTTTTAGCCATTACCCCGCCCATCTCTAGCTAAGCTCCACACACACCTCGCTCGATCAATTTGCAACAGCGCCCAGTCAAATTAGTTTCAAAATATTCGATAAAATGTTTATTAAATAGTAAAGACATACAATTCGTACAACGTGTCGGAGTCATTAAGTGTTTTAAAGACTAAATCGAGTCATGCATGGTGTAATTCATTATGACGTCATCCTACACGCCACGTAGTTGATTATGACGTCATATGAAGGATGGATAAACTGGAAAGGTTCATTGGCCCAGTAATGGTCCAGTAGCCCGAGGTATCAAACCAATGGGCGCGGTGGTCTGCGGGTCATTCCGGCAGACGATTTTGAAATCTGGACGCCGTAGCGTGAGCTGTCCTGCATTTCAGCAGATAAATATGGATCCGCAGCTGGCTGTAAACTTATTATATTTTTGTCACTGGTTATAAATTGAATGCTACCCCTGACCCGGCCACCCAGGCAACTGCACCCCACCCACCTCTACCCCACGCCCACTTCATTACTTTAGGCTACCCTGTGGGCTGACTCACAGGAGCTAATCCCTAATAGTCAGGAGGGATCATCTCACAGGGTGGAAATATAGTGTAAAGTTTTTCTGTTGATTAGTTTAAGTTTATAAGGGTATTAAATGATAATTTTCAGAGGGTGTGTACAATTTCGAGCGGTGGCATTTAAAAAAATCCAAGATGGCCGCCGCCACGCCTTAAAATCACTATTTTCGCCATAACTTTCAAAGTACTGATACTCTGGCCATGTTTTCGACCATGAGGCATGTAATGGAAGAGGTCTTTTTTGCAATTTGATTATTTTATTTGGGCATAAATCCAATATGGCATCCGGAATGTTGTGAAAATACTATAATTGCTATAACTTTGGATGTATTCATACTAGAGATTGAGACTTGGGCTCTATACTCTCATTTCGAACATGTGGAGGGTTTATATTCATGATTTGATCATCTCCGCATCGTGAATATCTGATACGGTTATTAAAACTCACCCTAAAATGGTGTAATGTGGCGTACTACCAGTTTTACTGATGCATAGATTTATGAACTCATACTAATAAACACGAAACGTTTATACTGCACGTCCAGCTTGTGGCGCATATGATCAAATATCTCCCTGACTAATGTACTAAACGCCATGCACTTAGTAATAACAGATTACATAAACCGCTATGCATAAAAATACATTAACTTTATTATCTTTATTATGTTATGCTAGATCAATACTAATTTCTATAGTAATAAAAAAAATAGCCGAAATTAGACTAATAGACACAAAAGTCTATAATTAATTACTGTCATGTCGCCTCTGCAATACAAACGCATGCATCATAAATCGATAATGAGGTCAAAGAATATCAGGAATCATGGCCACCGACCTCACAATCTGAGAGGTCAGTGCATATTCTACCTTACTAAACCCATTGATCGATCACTCAAAGTAATTCAGTGTTGCGTGTTGAGGAATGCCTCAGTGGTAGAAGGTAGGGAGCGGTTTTGGAGATGATGCCTTCCGGGTTTCAACTTCCACAGTCTCCCCCAACACTGTGTCATGAATGTGCATGTCTCAGACACATTTCCATATGCAGTACATATGAACCGTGTATGTCTTGTCACAACAGAGTCCATACTGGCGTTGATATCACCAATGTTGGCAAATGACACGTTCCCTTTCCTAGCGACTTTCAACGCAGTGGCGTTGTCTACTCCATGCAGTGATGCAACAGTGCCAGCGCCAGATAGTCCATTATAGTAAGCAGGTGACTGGTGATGTCACTCTGCTTTGCTGCTGTAGCCTGTATGCCGCCCACAGCCCGCTCTCGAATTAGCTGAGGCATGTTCATTGATACTCGATTTGTACACATTTTATTGCAGTAGTGGATGAGTAGAACAAAGACATCAGTGTCGTCACATACAGCACGGATCGATTTGTCCAGGGTGGAACTCATGAAAGTAGCAATTGCATGCTGTGTGCTGATGATAGCTGCTTCCTCATGTGAGGAGAGGAGATCTTGGCGATCTATCTTCACACCATGGACCATCTCGATGGGGAAGTCAGTGACGCCGGCAATGATCAGGCAATGTTTCTGTGTGGCTTTTGTGAAGAAATCCATATCAAGCAGGCCTTGCAACAACAAAGCATTCAACTGGATCTTGCTTTTGTCACAGATAAGATCACTTGTTTCGATGGAATCAGCATATCGTGTGTCGAGGTAGCGTTCCCTACTTGCAGTGCTTTGTAGACAAATGCCTGAAATGTAACGACATACTCACGGAGCTTGACTTTGTCAGATAGAAAGCCCATTAGCCACAGCAGCGCTGAGACATCATAAATCGATGTGTCTGGAGTGGGGCAGTCGCGGTCTGACACGGTCACTTGTATGTTCTTATTCAGTATTGACGTGCTTTTGGCAATCTTCAATTGCCAGTCTGGACAGAACATAGACGGCGGGTACGCGACCAGTTCGCACAAGAGTACGCCATCAAAGTAAATGTCTCATGCACTGATCAACAGTCCAATGGCACGCGCATATATAAGCCCTTGGACATACACCTTTTCCTGCTCAACTAGGATATGCTTCTTCTTTCAATCCATGATGACCTTTGACAGTTTGTTATAAGATGATGTTGGCCATCCGCCCTTGAATGCTGCCATCTGACACTCCCGATCCTGAGGGCATCCCCAGTGCTGTCATGTCAGGATGAACCACCAACCACCTGTCATCTGACAGTGTTCATCAGAGCAGCATCATGATGTGAAGTATCATCGAGTAGATCTATACACATGGTGAGAGGGCTGTGGATGCTGCGGTGGTTATCCTGGTCGCTCTTGATGTGGGTATGATTCCCCTCCTTGTGATGCGTGTGAACTTCTTGTTTATCATCGCTCATTGCTCTGACATCTCGTGACAGCTCCCCACATGTGGCAAAGCTCAGAGCCCACGTGAGCATTTGATTCCAATCTGTTTCCAATCCTACAGTTCCTGCAGGGTCATGACCCAGATACATGTAGGTTGTCTCAATGAACATATCTGTCCAGTTCGAGCTGTAGATTCCTGGTATGCGACGCACAAATGCGCCATGCTGCAGCTTCTTCATCAGTTTTGGCTCAAGTCCCTTCATGTGATGTATGTAGAATTAGCTGTGACAGTCGGCTGCGTGGAAGTATGGCAGCATAGCCTCTGCAGCAGACATGTGGACCTCCCAGTCACATTCATTCGTTGCACGCGAGAATGGCATCATGATAATGACTGGTTTGATACTGGATCTCCATAGTTTGGTTGTCTGGCTGTGACTGATATGCCTATCAAGTGCCATCATGAGGTCACTGAATGAAGCAACTCCCTCCTCCAGAACTGCAGAGAGAAGGACCTCCTCTGTCTGCATACATAGTGATCGAAAGTTCTCTGGATGGATATTTCTTCTCACTGAGCATTTTGTTAACTCTCCAAAATCTACATGCCATCACCTTATTCAATCCACTCGCACCCATAGTCAAAGGGATCGCATGTCTAAAATTCATCAGCATATGCATCGCCATTCCCCCAACCCCCGCCCCACCCACCTACCCCTACCCCCACCCAACCCCCTAGAATAGGTATTATTCATTTGAAGTATTCTGGTTGTTGGACAAGGATATCAGTTGTAACATTGTACAACTGTTGATCACAAGTAAAAATCAAAACATCCTCACCAGATCTTTTGATAAGAGACAGGCCGTCTGAATTGTAGTTTTGATTGTATCAGGGTCAGCAAGATGGGGGTGGGGGCGATCAATGAGGGGGAGGAATAACACATCTGTTTTGGGTAGAGGTACAATACCTGCTTCACGACATAATCTTGTTTTGTATCCATTATACTCTAGACACTATGGGTCCGTTATGACATCATGGAAGAATGCGAGATCATTCTCAAGCTCTCTTCTCTGTGTTATATTCTGACTGGCCAGTAACCAAAGTGGTGGTATGTTATTTACGGCAACGTCTAGTGGCATTGGAGATTTCTTTGGCCTGCGGAACATCATACTTGATTGGGATTTTTTTATCGGTCTTCCATCCGTTTTCAGGGGGATGTTTTCCACTTAATAGCCATATTAGTGGTATTTTCAGGTAGATGTGCCTGTGCTACATACTTTGCAGTTGGGTGATGCGCTTTCACAACCAAAATTGTCACATACACAGTGGATGAGATTGCCAGTACCTTAAAGCCCAAGCCTGATCTCAGCATACTTATACGCAACATACGCAGCTGCTCATGACTCATCATATGACCAAACCACTGAATATGTGTACAGTTCACAAATGAGACTTGTGTTACGCCGCATGAGAACACCTAGAGCTATCTGGAGATCTACAGGTTGACAACATACTACTATCGTTATTATATTGCCAATTATGACTTGAGACATCGGTATCTTATACAGAAGCATGGCTAATGTGTCACTAACGGATTCACGAGCTAGATCTGTATCTAATGTTTTGTATGATATGTGTCTATAATCTTCTGTTTCAAAGCAGGACTCTCAGTGATAATTTGGGATGCAACCCTATCTTCAGCCAATTGTAAGTCATCATCTGTGTCCTTCCTCAAATGTAGCGACTTCGTTAAGTAACTTTTGAAGCCCATCACATTTGGAAAACCAGGAGATGATAGTGTCAACACAATTTCACCAAAATATTCAGTCATCATCCTGCACAATGTTTTTCGGCACATGCAAGAGCCACTCTCATTTACATAAACTGACATCCAAGTTTTTTTAGGATTGTCTGATATTTGTGTACACATATGCTTAAATGGGGCTACTTAGCTTACCACCACAGTAGCTAACATTACCTTCTGATATGAATTTGGATCTGCAAGAGTTGTGGCAACATGCATCTGCAGCATGAAGACCGTACTCGCTGTCTGACTGGTGCACCTAGCTTGTCATTTCGTTCACTACATGCTTCTAAGATAAATTGTTTGTACTCCTGACCATTGGCATTTTCACCAGTGCGTATGAGAATTGCCTGGTCATGGCGATCATATGAAACCTTGGCGTCATACTCTGATGTACAAATACATACTGTTATTATCAGGGCAAAACAGGCAATCTTTCCTGAAATCAAATTTGTCAGGTCCAGATCAAAAACGTTTTGGAGGACTTTGTTCATCATCATCAACCCAAGAAAGTTTGCGCACATGAGTGACGTGTGCCTCTACATTAGTGGAAGATGTATACCTTGACACGCATGATTTATGTATTCTAATGCTAGGATTATCTGGCTCTGCTTCTAGCAGTAATGCAAGCTGCTGATGGTATCAATACATGGTCTGCAACCATTTTGTAACTTCGCCCTCTTATTCAGGCACTCGTAGGGATCATTGAATAAACAGACATCATAATATATGAGGAAATCTGGAAAATAACCCCTCCACTGGATTCCTTATGGTCGAGGATATTGGTATAGATCTCGAGTTTAGGTCCCTCGCATGAATACATCAAAAGTTAGACCAATTTTCATATTTTCAGCGCTTTCGCGGGTGTTTTGGCAGCCATATTGGATTTCTGCCCAATGAAAATGGTCAAATTGTAAAAATATATATTCTATATATCTTCCATTACATTCCTCATAGTTGGAAATATGGGTACAGAGCCAGCAATTATGATCCTAGCTCTAATACGTTGGAGGTTATTGCGATATTAGTGCTTTTGAGGCGTTATGGCGGCCATCTTGGATTTCTAAAATTGCCACCACACACAGTTTTACACACCTTCTGAAAATTATCATCTAAGACCCTTATGAACTCATACAAATCAACAATAAAACTGTATACTACATTTCCATTTTATGGTCCATATGGTCCAATATCATCCTGACTATAAGGCATTAAAAAAAATGTAAATACACTCAGAGACCATCTCCTGTATCTCTGAACATTATTAATCTGCGATACAATCGCAGATTATTGAAACCACTCAGGATCTTTCTTCTTCTTTATTCTTCTTTATTTTTTTCTTTCATTCTTTCTTATTCTTTCCCCAGAAACCTTGGACCGCATCTCCTACAGTTTTCATCGGATCAACTCCAGACTTAAGCAAGTTCTGCTACTTAGCCTGGAATCGTGTGCTATCGTTTTTATTTTGGATACGTCAAATGGTTTTCGAGCTATCCACCTTTGAGTGGACAAAAAGGTCCCATCGGAAATGTATGGGAATTTTCAATATTATAAACTGTTACTACACCTAGAGTTCTGATCAGCGCGTTGGAATATATAGAAAAATATAATGTAAATATCAAATGGATTAATAATGTCGAGACAATTAAGCCTACACAACTGGACAAGGCAACCTTTTAAATCTAGCCCATATAAACCAAAAACACGTTGTTCGACAAACAAAAACATTTTTAGAGAACAAATTTATAGACAACTGGAGAAACGATATCAAAAGCTCGAACAGGTTAACATTTTATACACTGATAAAACAAGACTTTAAATTCGAACCATACCTAAGAAATCTACAGAACAGAGACGCCCTAATACTCTGCCATCTTCGAACTCGACATCATTATTTAGCAATAGAAGCCCAGCGATGGGTGGGAATTGAGACAAGCGAGAGAGTCTGCGAACTCTGCAATGTCTTAGAAGATGAAATTCATTTCCTTTTCGAATGCTCACCATTTGAAACCGAACGACAGAAATTTATTCCCGATTATTTTACAAGAAATTATACAGACGACAAAATTAAGGGATTATTCCTGATATACAACAAACCTGTTTTGTACAAATTATGTAAACTAATACCATACTCAAAGAAGAAAGATAGACACAAACAAAATCAAAGAAATTAGTAAACAAGCAGGCAACAACAACAACAACAACAACAACAACAACAACAACAACAACAACAACGACGACGACGACGCCGACAGCAAAACAACAGCATAATAATAATAATAATAATAATAATAATAATAATAATAATAATAATAATAATAATAAAAATAATAACAATGCAGGACTGGCGGTATGATTAGCGAACGAAATGAAGAAGAAAGATTATTATTATTATTATTATTATTATTATTATTATTATTATTATTATTATTATTATTATAATAATAATATGTATATTTCTATTGCCACAAATGTACCATACTTTATTCGCCTCACATGCCATTTTGTAATGGCCTGAGTGAATAAAAGAAAACTGTAAACTGTAAAACTAAGTTGAAGCTTGTCAGATCACCCTATGATCATTTGCGTCTGTTGAAACACAATGCCCTCAAAGGTTTAGGCTACGAGATACGCAAGCCTACACCGTTTTGGTATTGCTATAAATAATAATAATAATAATAATAATAATAATAATAATAATAATAATAATAATAATAATAATAATAATAATAATAATAATAATAATAATAATAATAATAATAATAATAATAATAATAATAATAATAATAATGATAATAATAGAACCACAACTAGACCCTTGACTGCTTCTCGCCCGCGCCTGCCTACATTGTACTGGACCATATGCACTAGCATATGGACCTTAAACTTTGACAATGGCTAATGATATAGATAGTTATCATGCGGCTATAGGGCTTTTTAATTGTCGTAGCACTGTATCAACTACATCTGTAAAGAGGTATTTTATCCCTTCCGATATGTTAGCGCTGATTGGCATTGCTAAGGTTCCACGAAATATAATACATTTTCTTGTCTAATGCCGAACTACAGCTAACTTGGTTCTAATTCTCATGCATCTTTGTATCGCTGGTGACGTGGAATCAAATCAAGGCCCCCAGAATAGAGAACGTTCTATTGTCCATATTAACGTAGATGGGCTCATGGATAAATCCATCTAATTGAAGCCAATCTTTCAACCTTTAACATTGTAGCTATAACAGAGAGCTATCTCACAGCGAGTATTGACAATAACTCAATAAAATTACCAGGTTTCCAAAACCCATACCGCAGGGACCGCCATCATGCATGGGGTGGAGTTTGCGTCTATATATCTGACAATATTGCTTCTTCTAGGCGTACTGCCCTAGAAAGAAAGTCTCGACGTAGAAATGATTTGGATTAAAATCCATGACCAGCCGAACATTCTTTTATGTACGATCTATCGCCCACCTAATTCCGATGTTGGTAAATGGCAGCTGATATCGTATAATTTAGACGACTGTCGCGACCAAAACCCAAATAAAAATATTGTTATTATCGGTGATCTTAACGATGACCTTCTTGACCAATCTAAACACTATTTAAATGATATCATAACTTTGTCGGGCATTTCCCAGCTAATAAGGGAACCGACGCTCCCTGTCTCTAACACATTACCAGATCCAATAACTATAAATAACCCCAAATTAGTCCAGAAAAGTGGTATACTTGCACCCTTCTGCAGTGACCACACACCAACTTATGTAACTCTTAATTCTATTATCCCTAAGCGGAAATCATTCAAAAGATACATTTGGAGCTATGGCCAAGCGGACTGAACTAAATTCTGAACTCCTTTAGAAAATTCGGGTGAACCCTGGTAATAACGATGTCGATGTCTGGTGCCAGGCCATCACATCTAATATCATAAACGCAGGCCCATAGTATCCCTAATAAAACAGTAACCATAAACCCACATGGCAAACCTTGGATGTCAAACAAAATAAAACATGAGATGAGAGTTAGGGAGAAACTATTTAAAAAGTCGCGGAAATCTAACTTAGATCACGATGTTGTAACTTTTAAAAAGCAACGAAACTACATCAACGCTCTCGTCAAAACCGCCAAAGAGGATCATAAAAATAAATTAGCGGCTAAAATAAACAAGGGAAACAAACCATCAAAAGAGTGGTGGAAAATATGCAAATCCCTTCTGCACAATAGTAACTCTAAGAGTAGACAACTCCTCGTTTGCCTACGAACCCCTTGCAAAAGCCGATCTCCTAAACAGCTATTTCGCCAGTATCGCCCAAATCGATGATACTGGAGCAGAGTTACCCCCTCCCCCCTTTCACCTGTACACTGAGCACTCACTAACCACTATACAAATAACCACCACCGATGTTTTAGACGTACTGTCGAATCTAGACACTTCCAAAGCGACCGGCCCTGATAATCTAAGCCCTAAGTTATTGAAAGAGGGCAAAGAGATTCTCGCTCCAATTCTAGCAGAATTCTTTAATTATTCGGTCAACGACTCCCAATTTCCCACCCCATGGAAAACTGCAAACTTCACTCCAATTTTTAAGAAAGGCGATAGAAGTCTATGCTCTAACTACCGCCCAATCTCCCTATTAAGCTGTCTTAGTAAAGTTATTGAAAGATGTATTTTTAAGCATACATACAACTACATAAATGATTTTATAACACCATACCAGTCAGGTTTTCTCCACTCTCATTCGACACTATATCAATTATTAGATATCTCCAGTGCTATAGTGCAGGCTCTTGATGAACAAAAAGAAGTCATATATGGAACAATATGGTATTTCAGGAAATGTCCTTGCTTGGTTCAACGATTATCTCTTTATGAGAAACCAAAAAGCAGTTACAAGTGGAACTGAATTCCTCCCCCCCTACCCTCATCTCGGTAAAGGCTGGTGTACCACAAGGTTTGGTCCTTGGGCCCTTGCTATTCCTAGTCTTTATCAATGACATACCAGGTGATATTTTAAACAGTCTTTACACCTGTCTTTACGTGATATCAGACAACCTAGAGGCTCATATTCTAACAATCAACCATGACCTTGAAGCGATATCTCAATGGTCACCAACTTGGCTCGTAGAATTTAACTCCTCCCAAACAACCTCTTTATTTATATCCCTACGCCATCAGCCAACAGGTTTCCCTATACATTTTAAAGGCTCTGATATCCAACCATCTGTCTCGCAGAAGCACCTTGGTATAACGTTTAGCAATAAAGGTCACTGGCTTGAATATGTTGAACACGTGATAGCAAGGGCCCAACGTATAGTCGCGCTACTAAAGGGTCTTAAATATATTCTTGATAGAGACTCCCTCGAAATAATGTACAAGAGCTTTGCTAGACCACTTCTAGAGTATGCAAGCCCCGTCTGGGATAACCTTCCACAACACTGCGTAGCAAGACTAGAAAATATTCAAAAGGATGCCCTAAGGGCTGTAAGTGGCCTCACATGCAGCGCCAGAACTGATGACCTATATATCGAAACCAGCATGGAAACACTTTCTGAAATACGCGAAATGCAGAAACTTGCACTACTATACAAAATAATTAACGGGATGACCTGTGCCACTTTATCTAGCTATCTCCGGCCTCTCGAAAGAATAAACCCGTATCATATCCGTAATCAATTAATGTACACACCACCAAGATGTCGAACAGAGCTTTACAGTGTGTCATTCTTTCCATCAACTGTACGCGCATGGAACGCTCTCCCCGATCCTGTCAGATCATCTGCTACACTTGCAGAATTCAAGCGCAAGCTGAAAGCCTCCGTCTCAATCTCCACCTAGGTGGTATTATGCAGGCATACGCCCTGCCAATATCGCCTTTGCTATATTTCGTAATGGCTGTAGCAGCCTAAATAACCAACTAAATGACACTTTTATATCGGAAACCCGTATGTGCTCCTGTGGATTTCCAAGCGAATCACCTGATCATTATATTTTCCATTGTCCATTATACAATAACCAAAGGGCATCATTTAACAACAGGTTAACACTAATTAATGTCTCCCCCTCTACACTTACAGCTAAAGAATTACTTTTTGGCAATGAGAATTTCGATCCGAACACAAATATGCAAATATCCACAATCCTCTGCCAATGCATTGCTGATACTGGACGTTTCAATTAATACACGTCCGTTCTTAATCTATTCTTTCCCGCCGTCTGCACACACATACCCTCATGATCTAACTAGCTACCATACTAAGTGAAATCCCAATAATGATGTTATGATACTGAACTATGACCCGATGCTCCTATAATAATCGCCCACCGCACGATGTAAACACTAGTAAACATTACTAATCAGTACATTGGCAGGCGCCAGCGGAAACCAGCCTCCTTTTCTTTCCATTTTATCTCCTCAATCCTCTTCCTACCACCATCTAAACTCTATCTTTGTCCAGCTCTTCACGAAACACGCTTTCCCTCCCACTCTATATGTCTATCTCAGTATATTTCCTTACCTTATAAACAGTATAATGCCGTAAATTTACGTACATTTTATACCTATGTAACCGCCTCTTGTTAGTAATAGAAGGTACATGACTCAAGTGGGAATCACACTAATAAGATCCGTGTTAATGTGTTCCCACTTTAACAGAAAAATAAAATTTGTTTAAGCCCAAGGGGGCTGTATCGCTCACCTGGACAATAGGCATTTCAACTAGAATGCTCTTTATCAGCAAGATGGCCAGCAAACCATCTATCAGACAGTTTCGAAAATTGCAAATGTGAGACCAGAATACCCAGAAACACATATAAAAACAACTTCGGCCTCAAAACCCATCGAATAAAAAATCCAATATGGCCACCAAACATGCTATATTTTGATTGGCCCACGGCGGCCATGTTTTTTGACGGATCAACTTCTCTTGAACAAACTTTAATGGCCTTTAGGACTTAATCATATCTGCCAAATTTCCCCATTGCTTTACTATGGACCCATTGCTTTACTATGGGCCCATTGCTTTACTATGGGAGCCTTTGGCGGGAAAACAAACCAAGATGGCAGCCAAAGCGTTTATCGGACAGTCTCGAAAGTGGCATATTTGAACTCGCCACACTGATAAGCATATATAAAGCAATTTTCGCCATCAAAATACATCAAATACAGAAAAGCCAATATGACCTAGAAACGCTGATTTTTGATTGGTTGATGGCGGCCATGTTTTTTAACGAACAAACTTCCCTTGAACAAACTCGAAAGGCGCTTGGTTCCTAAGCATATTTACAAAATTTCAGCTCTATCCCATCAGCGGTTCGGGAGAAGTCGTTTTCGCGAAAACTAGGTCATCCAAGATGGCCACCAGGCAAATAGACCAATCAGGTTGCCTTGATCAAACTTGCGTCTACCGTTGCAATAGATGATGTGTTATGAGTTTTGAATCAATTCCTCCAGTGGTTTCGGAGAAGATGTTTTGAAGTGTTTCTAAAAATCGGCTATTTTGGCCTGCGGCCATCTTGGATTTTGGCCGATCGGCTTCATTTGAAGAAACTTGAATCTCTATGCCCATAGGGATGCTTCTTCCCAAATATAATTGAAATCGGCCCAGTGGTTCTTGAGAAGAAGTCGTTTTTAAGGAAAAGTTGATGGACGGACGGACGGACGACGAACGGACAACGGACGGACGACGGACGATGGACGACGGACACACGACGGACGGTCGCCACGACATAAGCTCACTTGGCCTTTCAGACCAGGTGAGCTAATAATAATAATAATAATAATAATAATAATAATAATAATAATACAATTGTCCTTTTTATAACAAACCTTTCGACAGTCGCAGCAAAAGTTATTTTTAATCTGTTTTCGTGATTCAGAAATTGTCCTCATTTAGCAGAAAGTTTGTTATCTATACGGAGCCATTTAGATAACTAACATGCCTAAGTTCGCCTCTGCCATAGTCGAGATAGACCTACGTATTCCAATTTGAGTAAAAATGAATTTTTCTAAATCAACAAAAGCTTGTCTAACGCGGCTTAAGCCTACACGTCTGGTATAAATCCGTAGGTTAAGGCCTATATGTATGTGATAACTCTGGGTACTTGGCAGACACTGTGCGGAATTGGTCCTGTATTGCTCCAGCAGTTACCCAGTAAACTGGGTCGTCTCTATTCACGATCCGATGTATTTAGCTATTCTTCACAGTTCATGTTTCATAGACTATATATAAATATTACCCTGAAGCTATCGTCTGGCGTGTGAATGAAAACATCAATTTAGATTTGAAAACAGCACAATGGCTCCCCGAATGATGTTATAGGTCTGTTAAGTTAGCGATATTTTTATGGCGCTTAAAATAAGACAATGGTGAAATATGAGCGTATGCTAAAAAATAAAACAAAAAAATAGATAACTAGAACACATTTAGTGAAGCGCAGCACAGCTCATAAATAAGTTAAATCGTTTCCAAAACAAAGCAGAAACATAATAGTTAGTGCGCTGCGCCTCATCCTTGTCCATCTCTAGACATGCTCCACCCACGCATCGCTCGTGTTGGGATCGATCGATCTCTGAACTCCCTGTCTATCCATCTCCAGAAACCTATACAGGTAAGCTATTGAATATTTTGGCAGCAACAGCGTCCAGTCAAATTAGTTTCAAAATATTCAACATCATATTTATTTAATAGTAGAGACGTACAGCGTGTCTGACTATTAAGAGTTAAACACGGCCATGTAGAATCATTTATAACGTAATGATTATGACGTCATCCTACGCGCCACTTATCTGATTATGACGTCATATGACGTCAAATTGATAGATGGATACTGTGTAAAAGGTGAATTTGAAAATGACGTAAGAATGCTCTGTTAAATATTTCAGAAGTAATTTGATTGGAAGCCACTTCCGCCTTAGGTAGCAATGGCTTCCAATCAAATTAAGCACAGAATATTCAACAGTACATTTTATTTGGCTTTTGAAACATGTTAAGTAATTTCTGAGTTGCACTATAATGGACCTTTTCAGTTTATCCACCCATCATATGACGTCAAAATCAACTACGTGACGTGTAGGATGACGTCATAATCAATAACGCCATGAATGACACAGTTAAGTTCGCCTCGAACGCTTAATTGGGGCCGGACTAAGCGTTGTTGTACTAATTGTATGTCGTTATTATTTAATAAACTTGCACATTGTTGATTATTTTGACAATTTTCCCTGTAGGTGGGGCTTAGAATACACCTTCCGTATCTTCTGCGTGTCGTAAGAGGCGACTAAAGGAGGTAAGGGTGAGGTAACCCTGACAGAAACCTCGAGTGCTGAAGACGGAGGTTCCAGCCGCACGGCGCACTATAATAAACCGTGGATCCACGCACTTAACGCTTATGATCATGTCGATAGTCACTTACAGGACTGGCGGTATGATCAGCGAACGAAAAGAAGAAGATTATTTTGAAACTAATTTGATTGGGCGCTGTTACTGCCATAGGAAGCAACACTACCCAGTCAAATTAGTTTCAAAATATGCAACAGCTTACCTGTAAAGTTTTCTGGAAATTGATAGTTAGGCAGTTCAGGGATCGATCGATCACAATACGAGCATGTGTGGGTGGAGCTTAGCTAGATATGGGCGGGAAATAGCTAAAACTGTAAAGGTCCATTGCAAATCTGCTTGTCCTGTACTAAGGCAAATCGTATTCGACCGTACCACCATCAACACGTGAATAGCTTAACATATTATACCAGCGCCATCATAATACCTCACTAAAATAATGATAGTGATAAAAATGATAAAAATGATGATAAAAATAATAAGAGAAATGATGATGATGATCATGATGATGATGATGAGAATGAGAATGAGGATGATGGTAATAATGGCTATAATGATGGTAATAATAATAATAATAATAATAATAATAATAATAATAATAATAATAATAATAATAATAATAATAATAATAATAATAATAATGGGGAAGATAATATTGAATTGAATTCTTAGCTCACGGAAACAGATGAAAATTACTCTTTCTACAAATGAGGACAAGTTTTTGTATGATCATCAAGATTTTCCTTTGGACATTGTGTTAGGCTATGTTTGTCTCAAATATCCTGTCTATAGTAGAAACGATACTCACCATAGAGATTTGATGCACATAACGATGGCCAAAAAAGTATCTTAAAAAAAATTAATTATCTATTTCAAAAGACCTTAACTGTCTCACTGCTGACTTTTAGGAAATAACATTTTCCAGGGCGCATACCTCTTCACCTGCTGAATATCTTGAAAACAATTTATGGATTTGCGATTTAATAATCATTCTGTTGAATATTGTCAAACTAATTTAACAGGGAGCTGGCTGTTGCTCCCTATGGCAGCAACAGCCCAAATCAAATTACTTTTTTAAATAATCAGTAGCTTTTCTGTATAGCCGGGTATAAAATGGGTAAAATAGAATAATTTCGCATCCAATAAATTGTCCACATTTACCACGCCTCTAAATGTGGTGGAGGTCGTCTAAGACGAAATAGTGTTAAAACAAATTTGTTGGGTGTTGAGTGATGATTCCCCCACCCCCACCCGCCCCACCCCACCCTATATGCAGTTATCACGTTTGATTATCTTGTTCCAGGGAATAATCTGCGTTTGTCTGCCGCAGAGATGACCTCTTCACGCGTACTGTGCGTGTGAAGCATTATAGTTGCCACCTCAGTGTAAATGGACATTTCCAGTTTATCTATATATTATATGACGTCATAATCAACTACCTGACATGTAGGATGACGTCATAATCAATGATGTCGTGAATGACGTAGATAAGCTCATCACGAACGCATAATTGCTGACGGACTAAGCGTTGTTGTATGAATTGCATGTCTTTACTATTTAATAAACATGCTGTTGAATATTTTGAAACTAATTTATCTGGGCGCTGTTGTTGCCATAAGCAGCAACAGTACCCAGTACAATTAGTCTAAAACTATTTAACAGCTCTACCTGTATAGTTTTCTAGAAAGTGATAGTCATATAGTGCAGGGATCGATCGATCCCAACACCAGCGAGGTATGGGTGGAGCTAGAAATGGACAGGGCATAGCTAAAACTGGAATCCGCCATTATGCAATCAAGAGAAATCATACCGTTTTGTCCCATTGTAAAACCTTTTCCGATTCTTCGTTTTTTCGGATTATGTTAAAAGTCGTGGATTCCCCGCTTATCGTCACACCCTTTCTTGTGTTAAGATTTGAGCCAAATTAATCGGACCAGTAATTTATGACATATCAGTAGGCCTAGATCCATAACTAGATCCGATCCGGATCAATGTTTTTCAATCCGGATCACGGCCAAAGTGTAAAACTCTCTTTCAGGTTAAGCACCTTTGTTTTGTCAAAATTTGAGCAGAAGCGGATCAGTATTTTTTTAATACCACTCCGGACACACACCACACACGAGCATACGCACGCACGTACTCAAACACCCACATACGCGCGTGTGCAGACAGGAATTAAATACCAGTACCGTCCTCTACTTCGTATTGATATCCAACAAGAACACATGTACCAGAAAAAGTTATGAATTATCAACTCACCTCAAAATCTGCGCCAATTCCCTTTTATCCGTGTTCTAGATGCGCCTAGATGTATCCGCGTTACTCGCGCTGCCGGTTGTACGATGTGGTACGAGCCACGGCCGCTTATTAGAAGTCTATGGCCGCGAGGTTTTAGTGAATACATGGAATAGGCCTACCCACGTTTTGGTTTAAACGTGATTTACTTTGTTCAGATGGAAACACGATAAGACTTAGAGCCTTATGCCCGTGTCTCCCATACACATACAGATTATTCAAAACTTTTTTACAACAAAATGGCGGCAAATCATAATAGTTTAATTAATTGTAGTCTATTGGTGTGCATAAGTGTGTGGATGTTGAGTGTGCGGTGGGGGAGATTAGGAAGAAAGACCGAGATAGAGAGAGAGAGAGAGGAGGAAAGGGGGAGAGAGGGTGAGAGATAGAGAGAGAGAGCGAGGAATAAGATCAAATGGAAGAATAGCAGAGGTGAGCACTAGGTGCTGCCTTCGCCCCGACCTGTACGTGTTGAGCTGCTGTCCATTTACCCCTTAAACTATAAGTTCGCGAACGGGAAGCTACTGAAAGCGGTTGGTGTTAATTATGTATTGACATACCGTATTACAGATCAGTTTATTCATTTCCAAGTTGGCAGTGTAAGTCCCGTATAGAAGCTGGTTGACCGTAAGATTAGCCAGAGAAATATCGTTCAAGGCAAGCTGATTTTGGAAAACGACTCTTTGCTCGTTAAAAAGGGCACAATGTAAGAGGTAGTGGTTTGTAGATTCATCAGTGTGCCCACAAGAACAACTGGCAGATTCCGACAGAAAGTTGTCAAATAGATGTCGGTTTAAAGAACTACAACCATTTCGGAGCCTGCATAGCATTATGTTGGCAAACCTCAGGCCTACGTAATACCACTCAGGGGGGTGTCGTATGGGTGACATAGCCTTGAGTTTGCTTTTACATTCTAGAAGAGTGACAGAATCTCTCACCGGCACAGGAAGCATATTCCAGGCGCGGATCGTTGCTGGGAAAAAGGATCCATAGAAGAGCTCAGTACGGCAGCGGAATGGAGTGAAGAAATTTGGATGACGGATATTGTAAGGATTTCGTGCTTGGGATAGTGTGGGAAGATGGTTGACCAGAACCTCACAGGTCATCCCGTTAATAATTTTAAATAGCATAGATAATCTATGAACTTCACGTCTGCTTGACAAGGTTTCGATGCCTGTTTCTAAGTACAGGTCTTCAGTGCTCGCACTACGTGTCATTCCACATACCGTTCTGAGAGCATCTTTTTGGATATCCTCTAGCCGAATTACAAGATATTGTGGAATAATATCCCACACAACATCTGCATATTCTAACGATGGTCTAATAAATGTTTTGTACATGATCTCTAGACATTTACGGTCTAGAATATATTTTAGACCTTTAAGTAAGGAGAGTTTGTGTTGAGCATTTGCTATGAGATTACTCACATGGTTAAGCCAATTATCTTTGTTATTAAAGGTAATGCCGAGGTGCTTATGATCAGTTGACGGTAGAATTTCAGAATCTTTGAAGCTGACTGAAAAGGATGTGGGCTCGTTGCACAGGAAATAAATTAGAGATGTAGTTTTCGAGGCATTAAACTCGACGAGCCACATGTTTGCCCAATGCGTCATGGTCAGTAGATCGTAATCGAGTGTGGCAGTGTGTTCTTTTAGATCATCTGATATTACATATAGGCACGTGTCATCAGCAAAAAGTCTAATATTGTGAATTATATTGCTGGGCATGTCATTAATAAAAACTAAGAATAACAAAGGACCAAGCACAGAGACTTGTGGCACTCCAGCATGTAAACGAAGTAGAGTGGACTCATTGCCGTTTATAACTACTCGCTGCTATCGGTTTCCAAGATAATTTTCGAACCATGTAAGTAGATTTCCACAGATACCAAAATTCCTAAGCTTCTGTAGGAGGCCGCGCTGCCATACTCGATCAAAGGCTTTAGATATATCGAAGAATAGAAAGATTATTTCCTTTTGATCGTCAAGGGCTTGAGCAATATCCGTGTAGATATCAAGCAGTTGATTTACTGTAGAATGTGATGGAAGAAAGCCAGACTGATATAGAGTGATATCATGTCTAATATAGTTATAGATATGTTTATAAACGGTTCTCTCCATAACTTTACTAAGACAACTCAACACACGTTTTGAGTACTTCGTCAAAAGAAACGCGCAGCCGAGAACGGAAACAGATTGTACCAAACACGGGCTTACATGGCCCTGATAGAGGTGCCTGACCGTACATTTGTACAAGTTACAAGAGCTAAGCTTATACTACGTAGACCTATATTCCACCATTGCCAGATTTTGCAAGCGCTAGCAGCTGCGGCTCAGTTATAGTTGTCGACCAGGAAATCCAATAATACCAATAGGAAACTAGTGCGAGGCGGAAGCAGTCGAGAAGCGGGGATAAAGATGTTGATAACAAGTATAGAAATGAGAAACAGAATTACCCCCCCCCCCCTTGCACCCTGAGTTGCCAGATTCTTAAAGCATATTTGCTCTTTGTCTTTCTGGTTCAAGAGCAGGGGCGTAGCCAGGTTTTCACGTCAGGGGTGGGTGGGGGGAAGGGTGTAAAAAATAGCGACACCCCAGTTGAGCGAGGACTAAAAAGGCGCCACCCCACACACCAATTAGGCGTCGGAATCTTCTTAAATTTCTTTTAATAAAGAGAAAATAGCATCCTAGCGTCGCCAATTATTTTATTTTACTGAGAAAATAGCGTGTATTCTACTATTCTTTGTCTGGATGTAGCGCAATTAAAACAAAAAGTCTCACCATAGCGATGAACAAGCATGACAAGAAGACATTAACAACATAGCGATGAACAAGCATGACAAGAAGACATTAACAACATAGCGATGAGCAAACATGACAAGAAGACATTAACAACATAGCGATGAGCAAACATGACAAGAAGACATTAACAACATAGCGATGAACAAGCATGACAAGAAGACATTAACAACATAGCGATGAGCAAACATGACAAGAAGACATTAACAACATAGCGATGAGCAAACATGACAAGAAGACATTAACAACATAGCGATGAACAAGCATGACAAGAAGACATTAACAACATAGCGATGAGCAAACATGACAAGAAGACATTAACAACATAGCGATGAGCAAACATGACAAGAAGACATTAACAACATAGCGATGAACAAGCATGACAAGAAGACATTAACAACATAGCGATGAACAAGCATGACAAGAAGACATTAACAACATAGCGATGAACAAGCATGACAAGAAGACATTAACATCATAGCCATGAACAAGCATGACAAGAAGACATTAACAACATAGCGATGAACAAGCATGACAAGAAGACATTAACAACATAGCGATGAACAAGCATGACAAGAAGACATTAACAACATAGCGATGAACAAGCATAACAAGAAGACATTAACATCATAGCGATGAACAAGCATGACAAGAAGACATTAACAACATAGCGATGAACAAGCATGACAAGAAGACATTAACAACATAGCGATGAACAAGCATGACAAGAAGACATTAACAACATAGCGATGAACAAGCATGACAAGAAGACATTAACATCATAGCGATGAACAAGCATGACAAGAAGACATTAACAACATAGCGATGAACAAGCATGACAAGAAGACATTAACAACATAGCGATGAACAAGCATGACAAGAAGACATTAACAACGTTGTAAATTCAAATAATTCTAATTTTCAATGTAGATTATCTTGTTAAAGGTGGCTGGGAGTTGGGACGTCCAGAAACTTGTATGTGTTACGGACATGATTTAGGCGCCACATTTGGGAAGATTGGCTCAGGGGGGGGGGGGGCGAGCAAACCCCCTGTCCACACCCACCCCCATCCCATGGTCACGCTACTGTTCAAGCGGTCAATGCATGAATCCAGGTTTAGCTTTGCTCCGCCCATCTCTATTTAAGTTCCACCCACGCTTTACCCATGTTGGGAGCAATCGATTCCTGAACAATGAATTTCCAGAAAACTACACAGGTAAGCTGTTGACCATTTTGAAACTAATTTGACTGGGTTTTAGAAAGCCACATCGTGAAAGCCCCACCGGCAAAGTAAGACTTTGTTTTGCGACGCCTGTGTGGTGCAAGCGTTGGTGGGGTATGATAATTGGCGCTTTCACCGGTTGTGTGTTCGATTCCCTGCCAATACCCAAATACTGCAACGCCACGACTACTTGTATAATTAAAATGTGTGATTAAATCTTATATATTTGACTCATATGTGTCTGCATTGTCAATAGTAACATAGAAATGCTTAGACATGCGGTGAAACCATCTCGTGTTAATTTAACCCTTTCATGGTCAAGTTGGCAAAAACGACATCTGCAGTGATCTTGAGAACTGCCCATTTGCGGGCTAAGAGAAGAATATCTTTGAAAATTTACCACTTGAATGACTGGCTCGGTAACGAGCCAGTTATTCCGGTGGTGCACTTTCACAAATACTCTTGTTGGTCTGCAACTGATCACTGGCTAAGCAGAAATTTGAATTTTATTGACCATTACACGTTTGATGAATGCCCATTTGAAGGATAACAGAAGTTTTCGTTATAAGTTTACAAAAATACTCTTTTTGCAGCAAAAATCCAAATTTTTTTGAAAGGTATTGCCAATGGACCTTTCCATTTTTAGCTATGCCCCGCCCATCACTAGCTAAGCTCCACCCACACCTCGTCGTGTTGGGATTGATCGCCCCCCGAATGCCCTAGCTATCAATTTCCTGAAAGGTATACAGGGAAGCTGTTGAATATTTTGTAACTAATTTGACTGGGTGCTGTTGCTGCCTATGGCAGCAACAGCGCCCAGTCAAATTAGTTTCAAAATATTCAACAGAATATTTATTAAATAGTAAAAGCAAACAATTTTTACAACAACACGTAGACCGTCTTCATTATGATGTCATTCTACACATCACACAGTTGATTTTGACGTCATATGATGGTCGGCTGAATTAAATCGTTATTAAGTGGAATAAATAGTATTTTAGTGCGTTAACACGCTAGTGGCACAAAACGGGTTAATAATACGTATGGTAAAATAGTAAGGAAATCACCCATCCCATAAAGCTTGCTCTACAGTACACCTCCGAAATAACCTAGAATGTTTACGAAACAAGATAAAACGTGCTGTTGAATATTCTGTACTCACAGCAAAATTACTGAAAATAACATTGTTTAAACTGTATACTTTTAAGGGTTTAAACCGCGAGCCTATAAGCCACCGTACGAATCACCCTTTAGAATTTGTCTTCACTCCGCAGTTGATTCCACGCGTAAAGCCATAGGAAAATCTGAAGGAAAACCGACAGTTTTATACTATAGTAGTATATCGAGAGTCAACATGATATCCAGTTCACACGAGGTCGTTTTTCAGAAATCAAAACCCCGCCCATGACCACCGCAGCCAAAAATACCACACTCACCATTCCTAATTCTGGACTGGGGCACACGCCGATAAGATATGGCGTATATACATGATGCAACTTTCCAATTTCGCCATCAATCATATGCTTTCATAATCAACCACACGACGGGTAGACTGACATCATCATCATCATCAATCACGTCAAAAATGGCATAGATAAGTACGTCACGAACGCTTAATTGTGGACGGACTTGCATTGTTGTACAAATTGTGTGCATTTACTATTTATTAAACATTATATTGAATATTTTGAAACCAATTTTACTGGGCGCTGTTGCTGCCACAGAGTACTTGTATAGTTTTCTGGAAATTGATAGTAAGGCAGTACAGGGGTCGATCGATCACAACATGGCGAAGTGTGGGTGGAGCTTAGCTAAGGATTGGCGGGGCATAGCAAAACCTGAGGTACGTTGAGAGCCCGTAGTCATATATAATTGGTGACAACTGTAGCTGTATATAACATATATTAGGCCATGTTCTCACCGTGTTCTCACTAGAGAGCTAATCGGGAATAATGTCATACATCAGTATGGTGTTATTCCAGATTAAGTCTCTAGTGAGAACACAGCCTTATTGGTCAAGGATAAAGTACAATAACAGAAAATATTGGACGCGGGGATATAAATCAAAATCCATACGGTCTTAGCTAGATGTATTTCGCAATTATCAACTGAGAAAAGCAATGTCAGGTATTGTGCAACCAAATGTAACAGGCAGAATGGTGTGCCCTTGAAGCATGCGGTGTAGGAACTGCTGTTATGTATGAGTGAATCATCCAAGTGTCGCAGTCAGGATTTCCCGGTTACTCAGTCCCAAATATGGTCACTGATAGTACTGCCTACAGGCTGATACCTTGTTTCATGATGTAAATCAAGGCTCGGAACCAAGCTTGCGGTATGATGACATACTCCTCTGCCAAGACATGCCCAAATTCTCAAAGTCTGATGGGTTGGGCTGTTCAATCAGAAATGGCTGTATGCGGTAGGCCGCAAGCATGCTCATTGGGGTTCTATTGTCGAGATAGAGCTAACTACTCCATTCGCTCGAAAACCCAGTTTTCTAGGATAGTGGTTAACCACCCATGCTCTGTCGCATATTATATTCAATCAGAATGAACTGTTGCCCTATTCCACAAGCATAGAGACGGACAAGAGGTGGATATATATATATATATATATATATATATATATATATATATATATATATATATATATATATATATATATATATATATATATATATATATATATATATGTGTGTGTGTGTGTGTGTGTGTGTGTGTGTGTGTGTGTGTGTGTGTGTGTGTGTGTGTGTGTGTGTGTGTGTGTGTGTGTGTGTGTGTGTGTGTGGGTGGGTGGGTGGGTTGGTGGGTGGGTGGGTGGGTGGGTTGGTGGGTGGGTGGGTGTGTGTGTGTGTGTGTGTGTGTGTTGTGTGTGTGTGTGTGTGTGTGTGTGTGTGTGTGTGTGTGTGTGTGTGGGTGGGTGGGTGGGTTGGTGGGTGGGTGGGTTGGTGGGTGGGTGGGTGGGTGGGTGTGTGGGTGGGTGTGTGTGTGTGTGTGTGTGTATACCAGTCAGAGAGTCATTCTGGACGCGGTAGACGTCTGTATGGTCACCAACACAAATGCCACCTCATAGTATTACAAAGCCTCTAGAATCAGCATTCCCCACGTTAGCAATTGCACATCTTTCACCTTGACATCGCCACATATGACCAAGTCCATTTTAAAAGTTCAATCAGAATCGCGCATTTGTGAACAAGACAATTTCCCATTGAGCAGGAGTCCAGTTGAGATTATCTGCTTCCATCCCACTCTCGCTTGATGGTGCATCTCACTCAAGGATGGCTCTAAAGTGATTTCTCAATACTACATCATTGGTGATTCTGTTCTGGCATGCAGAGGTGGCAAAAAACCTGCCAGTGTTTGTGTGGTATCCCTCCACGTCCTCGGCGTCCTCGACGTCCTCCACCATGATGTTTGTTAACTTGACCGGTCTCCTGAAACAGGCTTCATGCCATGGCGTGCCAACTGACTCTAAGGGCCCTAGCTACTCTTGGCTGTGTACACGCGCAGTGCAGCAGGCCAATGACACAAGTAATTTTTTTAACATTCAGCCGACGTATGTGAGGCATTATTACCCTCACCATGTTAGGCGAAAAGGATATGACGATCAGGTCTGCCTCTCTGTGTGTATGTGATTATCCAGAATATTCAGATTTCTTTTGTTTTACGGACTATAGAACACTCAAAGTTGTAAAATCCTAGTATATATTCACACCTTATCATATCTTAAAATGTAAGCTAAACCAGACCAGTAGTTTCCGAGGTATCCATAGATCATGATTTTGATTCGAACAGGGCCTGGGTTATTTTATCTGGAGCAGGACAACAGTTTGTAAATCTTTTTATATGATAAGTTCTGAGGGTCTTCTATTACTCTCCAGGCAAGTTTAAGATAGCTACATATATAATGGAGTTTACTATTCGGAGCCAGCAAATACAAAGCCAGGTGAGGACGTCATTGCATAAATCTGCTAAGCGTGCTACGAGGTGACATCAAGAAAGCAGGACTCGGTACACTCAAGTCAAAAATGGGCCTGAGGAAGCTAAGGATTTCGGCTGAGGACAAGACACAGTGGGCAAAGGTGAACAAGGATTAATTGCAGCTGTAGGAAGTTTCTACTACTACAGCCACAGAATACAGTAATCATGCAATGGCGCTTACAACTGATTTGAAGCGGCATGTCTAACGTATTAAATATCAACAACATTTTTCTTGCAGTATGATTTCTTGATTTCCTATAGTCTTGCAGCAGCATAAACGCATCAATAATATTTGTAAAACCATGATCTTGTTTTAGCAAGATTGATAAAATGGGACCAAACATAATTCTTCACATTGTTTTTATTTTAAATAATTAATATAATCTATATAAAAGCATACATTATCCATCACATAAATTGCTTGCAAATGTACATTCGCTAATTTTCGTCATGTATTCAGCCTTTACTACATGAGTCATAGTCAGAATCATCTGGATGAGTGGCTGCTCTGATTGGACGAGAGCTTATTACGTCATCAGTTATGTCAATGTTTGACATAGGCCACGTCCACATTTTACCGCCAAAATACTCGATTTGTTTTTGGCAGGGAAAAGGTGAGCATAGTCTAATTCAAATATTGACGACGGCACTGACGACGTCATAGGCCAATCAGAGCAGCCGCCCGTCCCTTCTAGCAGCAACATCAATGGGATTAGGGCTCGATAAGCTCCGCCCACTTTCTATACATGTTGGAACCGATTTGGAAATTAGAAAATTTGAAACCTGAATTCCCAGAATCAAAATTTCAATACATGTAAGCTGTTGAATTATTCTGATTCTAATTTAACTGCAAGTCAAAGTAGATTAAACATTTACAAAGAATGTTAATTAAATTGAAAATTCATCATTGAAAAACATAATGATGTACCTTTCGATTTTCATGACGGAGGTATACATGACCAGGATTATGACGTCAGCTAACGAGTGATGTAATGTAGGATTCCAATTTATCCATCAATCATGTGACGTCATAATAAACTACGTGACGTGTAGGATGACGCCATAATCAATTACGTCATGAATGACGTAGTTAGGTTCACCACGAAGGCTTAATTGATGACGGACTAAGCGTTGTTGTACAAATTCTATGGCTTTACTATTTAATAAACGTGTTGCTGAATAGTTTGAAACTAAATTGACCCTGCCATGGGCAGTAACAGCACCCAGTCAAATTAGTTTCAAAATATTCAACAGCTTACCTGTATATTTTTTTGGAAATTGAGTCAGGGAGTTTGGGGATTGATCGATCCCAACACGGCCGAATTGTGGTTGGAGCTTAGTTAAATATAGGCGGGACATAGATAAAACTGGATTCATCCGGCATTGATAATGACGTCAGATATTTTAGTTACAGCTCGGATTATTCTATTGGGAATGATGGATGATGAATTGGGGTTGGGGGGTTGGGTGGGGAGGTGGGTGTGGGGAGTACAATGGAACTTTCCATTCTTAGCTATGCCCCGCCCATCTCTTGCTAAGGTCCACCCAAACCTCGATCGTGTTGGGATCGATCGATCTCTAACTACCAATTTCCAGAAAGTATACAGGTAAGCTGTTGAATATTTTGAAACTAATTTGACTGGGTGCTGTTGCTGCCAGTCAAATTAGTTTCAAAATATTCAACAGCATTAAATAGTAGAGACATACAATTTGTACAACGTATCGGGCTATTAAGAGTTAAAGACGCGCGGCATCGAATCATTTATGACGTGATGATTATGACGTCATTCTACACGCTGCTTAGCTGATTATGACGTCATGCGACGTCATTACTCTGGAAAGGTCCATTTTTTGACAGCAATTGACAACACAATATCAAAGAGCATTGTAGTCTTTATTCACAATAGAAATATAACGCGGTTGTTAGAATCGCATTTAAGACACTATGCCCACTATCGTTGCGAGGTTTTATAAAATAATATCATTTAATCTCCTTTTTTCCTGATTATTTTCTTATTACATTAAGTTTACATAGATCGATATTATTAACCACTCCTCCCATCAACTAACATCTTACAGCAAAATTGTTGAAAACTGTACACCAGTTTTTGTTATTGGCACAGTAAATGATAGAATATTGACATCAGAGTGGTAAGGTTTAACAGGTAGGCTAACAAGGAAAACCTAACACTTAGATGGGTAGTCCATCTGATTCGGCACATACTGCTGTGTCAAATATGGCGATGGGCTTCCTCCCGGTACAACATTCGATATGTTAATCTCATTTTGTACACGCTGTGGCGCCTGTAAAGAGATCCATATATAGATAGCGCATGACATAAATAGATTATTATTATTATTATTATTATTATTATTATTATTATTATTATTATTATTATTATTATTATTATTGAGTTAGGGTCCTTCCAGCTGAGTTTGGTTAAAATCAACCCAGAGTTTAATGACGAGTAGCCTTTCAATTGATTTCCCATAATTTTCGAAAAATCCAAGATGGGAGATAGAAAAATTGGTCAGTCAAAATTCTGAATAGAATTTCTGGAGCCAGCGGCCAAAGGATCCTTCCAGCCAAATTTGGTTGAAATTAATGTTTAACGCATAAAGGAGGATATATCCAATTTGACGGATGGATGGACGATGGACGGGTGGACAGATGACCGACGTTTGGCATGGCATAAGCTCACTTGGCCCTACGGACCATGTGAGCTAAAAAGCTGGAAAATCCGAAACCCTTTTACAATGTGACAAAAACGGGAGGGCGAGGATCCGCAATCTCTGGTTGCTTATCATGATAATGTAAGCAAAACATGAATCATAAAACAGACTACTGTAAGATCTATCG
>CM067375.1:31142266-31174766 GCA_034401795.1 Chaetoderma sp. LZ-2023a | reverse complement strand
TGCATATATAGATCACACATGTGTCAATATTTTATAAAATACACACCGACTCGCTTGAGATGTCCACTGTTGATAAGAAAAAACAACTATTGTTCAATATATGACAGCCTGCCATCAACGTGCTGATCGATTCGATCAACAACTCAAAATGTATTACCTGTATGGGACGTAATCACGCTAATTTGTTTTCTCAGATGGTTCCCTTAAGACAACATTTATCTCCCTTTCACCATAATTTCAATGAAAATCAGCAAGATTTGTAAGATTTTTCACCACAGCTTTGATAACTAATTTAGTGGAAATCGGTCTGTTTAATACAAAATAAACATATACGAGCGTATTCAGCAGGAAAAACTGTACAAGAACCTATTACAAATATCGTGTGTACTAAAGGTAATTTCGACGACACCGCTTTCGATATCGTCCTTGTTTCCTATTGATTCCTATGCAGGGCTATGCTATACAGTTGACCTATCGATCGCCGGATTTTAAAAAGTTGAATTCAGAATTCAGAGTTTTAAAATTTGCATTTCTTCCTTATTTCGTACTGTAGGCTAGCACAATTTATATGTGGGAGACAGATTTAGATTGTACTTCACCTATATTGTATAATTGGCTATTAAAAGCGTGTTTGCATACCGACTTTAACCAATCCGAGCTCATAGTTGAGCCCAATCCAGTGCTTCCGGTGAGGAGTTAAATGAAGCTTAAGAGAGGCATGAGTTATACTATGATCACACAAGAAGTGGAAAGCGGAAGAAGCGAGTGACAGCAAAATGTAGATTGAAGAACAATGAGTGATTGGATAGATTATGTCAAGAAAGACACCTCGCAATAGGGTCTACACAGTAGTGAGACTGGAGATCGGCAATAAGAGAGAGAGAGAGAGAGAGAGAGAGAGAGAGAGAGAGAGCTGCTACTACTACTACTACTACTACTACTACTACTACTACTACTACTACTTATTTCTCTTTTTTGGTAGCACGATCAAAAGATCGTGTGGAAATCCATAGTACCCAAAAATATACTGACTGGAAAGAACATTAAACATAGAAAATGTCAATAGAAAACAGCTATCGTATCAGTCACATGTATAAATAAGTAATACATATTTGAAGCTCAAATGTAGAAATTTGTTTTCATAGTTGATACAACTAGGCTATGTCTTAACCCTTTTAACATGAAATGACATCATACCAAAATACTTTATGATTCTCTAAATATTCTATTTCAAAACCCGACTTGGAGCTGTTTCTGCGTATAGCAGCAACCTGTTCCTGTTGAATTTGTTTCAAAATACCCAACAGCTTTCTTGATCCGTAATTTGAAATTGAAATATATGAAACTAGGATTCAAATGGTTAACAAACCACTCCCATAAAACCCTTTTTTTATATAAAATCATATATTATACCATAAAAAATTCCAGCCATTAAGTGCAACACCATAACTTTTAAATTCCACACATTCAGAGAGCAGAGACTTATTTGACCATGACAGCACTGAATTTCTAGTCTCTCAAAATGATTTCATATGACAGCGATGTACATTTGCTTGTCAATGTTGCCGCAAGCTTGTTGCTTTCCATGACAGCAACAGCTTGTAGCAACACCGTCGCCAAAACACACGCCTGACATTGTTCTACTGACTCTACTGTATTAAAGGTGCATATTCACAGTAAATTCTCTGAAAATAAAATTGTTTAAATTATACACTTTTAGAGGCTTAAACTGTGAGCCTATATGTAATGAAACGAAATAAATCTTAATATATGATGTTTCCATTCCATATAAATTAATATAATTTTTTAAGTTGCGAAATTGAAATACAGGCACGGGCCTCTATTTCAATTTCGCAACTTGAAAAATTATATTAATTTATATGGAATTGAATCATCATATGTTAAGAATTATTTTTGTTTCATTACATATAGGCACATAATTTAAAAGTATGCAATTTTAACAATTTATTTTCAATCATTCTGGTGTGAATATGCACCTTTAATACATATTGACAGCAGTGTACTAAACGTCATAACATAAACACGAGGATCAAGCGTAAGCCTATAAGTATTATGAAACAAACCAATTAAGCCCCATAGGATGATTTACAAAAAGGTAAATACTAAAATATTCGCATTATGCTTAACGACCACGTAATACAGCATAGTGTTGTGAATGTGAGTTGAAAATTAACAAATCACTTTACTTGCGCGATCATTTTCCAGAATTAACCCGGAACAAACATGCTTATTGTGTATTCAGCTATTTTTACAAACACTGTTGGCATAAAGAAGCTCAAATTGAATGTTTACATATTTTATGAGATTTTAAATTTACTTGCAAATAGACTTTCGAAAATTACCCCAGAACAATGGCCAAAAGCAGCTACCTTGGGATATATCTCTTAACCCTTGCAGCGCCAAGTGTCCAGGTAATTCCAAGTTAATCATGGTGGTAGACTGTTGGGTACCTTGAAACCAATTTAATGTGATACAGCAACAACTTCTACGTTACCAAATCTCGAAATAACCACAAGAATACATCTTACATATAATTATTTGTAGAGAACGTGTCTTTCATATGTAACGGGTTAATGTCTACCAAATGACCCATGCAAGGTGACTAGGTATCATGTGCCATCACTCTATAGGATTAACACCATTAAATAACGTAGCTCCCGGTTAACATATATTCATCAGAAAATGATCATAGAAATAACGTTATTGAATTCACTGGCAGAACTTCAACTATGTTGTTCCCGCACCACATATCCTTGGAAAATCGCTGTCAGGGAAATTAAGTGGTGTGACGTGTCAGGATTCAGCACCTGTGCACATCGGGTATTTCCAAACTGTCAAAATACCTATCATGATAAGACAGATTAAGGTATCGTGCTTATGGCTGGTTAGATGCCAATTTATAGATTTAAGATCCCTAAACAAAATCATTTCAGCTTTTTAGATTCAATGAATGATATCAAAATGTACTGCAATTGTTTCAACAAATTTCCAGAATTCAATAATTTCCAGACAATTAATGAACAGGTGCACACGTGTCTTTTCCTCATTTTTACTATCTGTAATTTGGCATTTCTGTAAAAAATAAAATGGCCAACTCAAAGTCTGCGATGAATGAGCTGCCATGCTACATCACATGCCCTATGTGATATAAATGACAAGTGCAAATGATTTCACACATTATTGCAGTCAGAGGATTTATACTTGGTTTCATTCCATGTATCAATTGCTCTGGGCAGTTGGGTGTGTCTACGTATTAAAATACTATGACATCTGAATTCTTCTCCATCGAATTGCAGCACTGGTGGAGGAATCTCATCTTTGACAACAGCATTTGGTAGTGTGAACCAATCGATGGGAATAGCTTTCTTTAATTGGCCTAACAGACGATGGCATCAATACTCCTAATGCACATTTCTCTGATATCGTTTGCAGTGAAATCCACGCACGTGTATCTGAGTTGATTAAATCTGACAACCTTTACTAGCTAATGATGGGAAGTAAATGCCTTTATTTCGTATCTGAGTATTGTCCTTTCCCCATAGTCTCTGGTTTAGCACACTTTCCCATTCTAACGTTGACACAGTTACCTTAGTAAACATGTTCATTGCTTGGCGTTGCTCATTGAATACTTCTGGTATCTTCATGATACTTGGCGGTGTTGTCTTTGAAAGGAATATACACTCTGGTAATACTGTCCAATATACCTTCCCAATAATGTTCGTGAAACAATGGCCCAAGGTGAATTGTAATATATCAAATCATGCAGAAATTTAAGTTTTAATGATACACAGTTTGTGGGAATGTGTATCAAGTGTAAACCGCCTTTCAAATTCGGATTGATACAAACTGTATTTGCCACAATGTTAGCTTTATCTTCCCCCAGAAATGCGGACATTTATTAGCTGATTTATCTCATCTTCTACATGTTTTGTTATATGGACAACAGAAGCTGTACACCACAAACCAGACATTATAAGATTATTCAGAACAAATGCCCTGCCGAAAATTGACAAACGGCATCGCTTCCAACTTGCTAACACGTGTTTCAGTTTACATCGTCCAGTTTATTAACGTTTAAATGACAAAAGTAAATACCTATAACTTTGATATAGTCATTTGGCCATGTTATGGCCATAATATTATCACACCTGTTGATCCAATGACCAAGAAATAAGCCGACATTTATCTGTATTGACGTTTAGTCCAGAATCTTTTTGAAACATGCTTAGTATTTTATCCAAGCTACAGAAATCGGTGTCATGGCCAACAAACACTGTGGTGTCGTCTGAATACTGGGATATCGTTAATGGTCTCGCAATACCATGTATGGATATCCCTTTAAACCTAAGGGCTTCCCTCCGTGTTGACCCAGGTGTTTCCATAGCTATGACAAATAACAGGGGCGACAGAGAACAACATTGCCGTACACCGCGTGCTAGTATCACAGGATTAGTCAAACAATTATTTAAAAGATATCTAATGTTAATTCCACTATATAGAATCGGGACACATTTAATAAAAATGTGTTCCTAAGGCTATGTGGTCTAGGGATTTAAACAGAACCCTCCATTCTAGCCGGTCAAATGCCTTTTCATTGTCCAGTCCAAAAAACTGCCGTGTGGATACTGTCCTTTATAACCAAGCTAATTACATCCCTTATGAGAAAGGCATTAGTTAAAATACTTCTACCCGGAATATCACACTTTGGTCTGGACCCATTACTTGGTATACTACTCTACTTAATCGCAAAGATAATGTTCGTGATATGATCTTATAATCGGCACAGAGTAGAGATATAGGTCTACAGTTTTTCAAAGCATCCCTATCCCATTTGTTGTACAGAATGCGGACATATGATTGGGACATAGATAGAGGTAGATGTCCGTTTTCAAAAATATCATTCACAACTTGATGAAATGATTGACATAACACATGACAAAATGCACGATAGAATTCCACCATTATTCCATCACAGCTAGGAGATTTTCCTGACTTCATTCCTTCAATGACTCTGTTAATTCACTAAGAAAAATATGGTTGTCACAATATTCACAGTCAGAATCGACATTGTCTTCCTCATATTTCTTCACATACTTGAAGTTGCCACTTCACAACTGCCTTCCGATGCATATAAGGATTCGTAGAACTGATAAACGGCATCCAACATTTACTCATTTGAATTAACAACCACACCGTCCATTTTTTTGGGTATCTGATGAGTTTTTCAATACCCATTGCTTTTTCCAAGTTGCAGAAGAATTATGTAGGTTTTTCACCTTCTGCATGCATTTGGGCTCGTGAACTTACTCTGGCTCCCTCAACCATATATTGATCTAATTAATTAATAGCATGCTTTAATTTGACTAACATATCATTGTAGCTTTGTCACCATCGTTTACGTTACTAGATATCCTAAACAAAAGTTTGCCTAATGTTTTTCTACGTTTCCGCCTATCCCGTGCTTTTATAAGTGCAAACTTCCTGGAAATATGAGCCAGCCCAGATTTACCCTCCCCCACCAAGGGCTACATTTTAATATGAATCTTTCACTCGAAACCAATACGTCAAAAAACTTTGGACATGCTGATGATAGTTAGTATTGTACAATAGTGAATTATTAAATTTACAGAAGCCACTTCCTTGTTTGATCCAGCTAGCATTATCTAATGTAACACACACCATATTGTGATCAGACAATGCTACAGGAAATACGCTTGTTTGGCGTAGTTTGCCCTTAAGTGACTGCTGTAAATAAATTCTATCTAATCTTGATGCTATACATCCATCAGACGAAAACCTAGTACATTGCCTATCGTGAGGATTTGTCATGAGATAGCTGTCAAATAAATGTTCTCTGCCACAAATGTGCTTTAATTCATAGTGTGACGTATCATTATATACAGATTGGGATTGTCAATCAATCTTTAGATCTAAAACGCAATTAAATTTACCTCTTAATATCAAATTTTCAGATACATTGTCTTGAATAATGACCGAGATATCATGAAAATATACGACGTGAACCATTTTAGACATACATTATATGCAAAGTAAAGTCAAAGATATCAACCGTTACTTTGATCTAGTGTCCATATGTGCCCGATGACGATTTCCAACACATTAACAAATTTAAGACAGTGTGGAAGAACGAGAATAGCAACCACGGCACTGTTATCGCATGCTAATGCGTAAAACAACTAACTGGCCTTTAAAAATCTGCTTAAATGACTCAAAGACTTCATGATCTTTAATTTTCGTTTCCTGAAGCAAAGCAAATCTTTTTGTTCTCAAGCTCTTCCAACACACATCTCTGTTTTAGTTCAGTAGTTAGGCCTTTTCAATTTATCGTGCAAATGAGCATAAATAGTTGAATAGTATACAGGACTGTCAGTGTTAATCTAACTGTATTTAATTTTCTTACTAGGCTTACTTCGGGTTTTTGCCCATTTTCATAAAGACCGTGATTTTTCAAATCAACTTCTTCTAAATGTGCGTATTTAGAAATAGCGGAATCACACCTTAGATGTCTATAGTGCACTCCTTTTGCTGTTACATAAGGCACCAACACTTCACCATCTTCTGAACGAAATAAAACCGTTTCATTTGCTGAACGTTGCCTCTGTACAGAATAGTATGACCCAGCAGTAGACATATTATCATCTTCAACATCATTTCCTCGACATCAGATTCTGAACTGGACAATTCTTCCTTTTGACGCGTAAGCGTAGCACAAACATCAGTAACAGGCTGGTCAACGCTATCCTTCATAGATGTGTTTCCATCCAGATTAACACTCGCAGACGTCTTATTCCCATTGCCCTTAATCTGAGTTGATGGAAAAGGACTTAATGGAAACTCGTCATCTGTTAGCTGTGACCTGAAAGCATTTTGTCGCTGTAACAAAGGAATTTCGCTTTCGTCCAAAGTGACCTCATGATCGCTTTGACTTGACATAGCACCATTAGTCTGGATTGATCGCTTTGAAGTTACGCTAATCTCTTTCTCAAAACCATCAATTTCGTCCACATTATCCAATATGACTTTTGAATGAGTTTCAGAAAATACTGTAATTATTTGAGTAGGGTGTGGGTTATTTCGCTCAGTTGGATGTTCAGGAGGCGATGCTACATAACTACTACGTGCAGCTTGTTTAGGCGCCCGTGCGTTATCGGAGCATCGCCACTTGAAATGTGCTGTTGAACCACAAATCAAGCATTTGTTTTTAGTGGACAATCCCCCCCCCCCCAGATGACCAGTGCTGGAACAAATACTGCACTCCTTCACTTGACCTCTGTACCACAGAGGAAGGATAAATAAAACCCATCTATAGACAATTTATTAGGCAGAGGCTTGTCTACATTTCCAAAGTACACTATTCTAATGCCATTTTCCAAGGTTTTATCGCAACGGTAAGTCTCTCGCTCAATTTTCAATACTTGCCCATAATGGCTTAGCTCGCTTAAGAAACGGTCATTCTCGATTTCAAGAGGGAAGTTTATCTTGACCATTAATTTATCTGAGTCAGTCTGTCTCCTCGATGTTACATATTTCTCCAGCTATAACAAGATCGTTCTCCAATAACTTATCGTTTGCTTCCTGGGTGCTTACTGTCACGTTCCATGTATAATCGCGTTAATTAGACCTTTTAGTACCTTAGGACCAGTGCCCATTGTGTTCTTCAAGCCATTATACACATAAATGGCTGAACCGGCCCACCCTTTTGTGCTAATTTTAAGGCTAAGTATCCGCTTATATTCAGATGACACTTTTAACTTAGCGGTGTGAACATTATGGCATTTACAGTATAATTGACCAAAGAGGGACACCACGTCTACTGCGTAATACTCCGTATTCTACTAGAGCTTTTAAAATCTGCAGAAAGCCCTATACAGCTACGAAACACTATGCTAATAAATAGAAAGTGCCCGCGCAGCCGCGCGATCTCAGAGACTGGAGTAATTGCTAGCGTGCCAACGTTAAATGAGGCTTTACATAACTAAGCTCCGCAATTAATTAGCATCAACTAAAGGCGGACAATGAACAACTAAGGTATGAAGGCAGGACGATGACAAGACAATGGCTATCAGAGCCAAATAATAAATAAATGGCAGGAAAACTTCGCAACAAAATGCGACCTCCACAGCAAACTTCCAAAAACTCAAAACAACAAAACCAACGTATATACACTTATATGGAAGCAAGCCAAAACATAAATCACATATGCGTAGTAGAAGGCGTCTTAAATCGACCTTAATAGCAGAGCCAAATCAATACGACTACTGATTCGAACCTCGCTCGGGTCGAAAATTGAAAAAGGTAAAAATTACATTCCCGATAATGAATGAGCTAGATCCTAGTGCCAGTGCGTCGTCAAAGACAGGGTTCATAGAACAAATGCTTGACAATAATAAAAACTACACACTTGCGAGTGCCTAGCGATATAGGAGAATGAATCTCAGAAAAACGTAAAAAGTAAGAATATTTGAAATGTACACCATCAATTCCACTCAATTCGCGTGGTTGTGAGACGGGTACTTGAAAGCCAGTCCAGTGAATAAGGATTTTTGCCATCTGAATGCTTGTCTAGTGGTAAGCTCCTCGCCTCCCAATCGCTAGGCGGAAGGTGTCATAGAATTCACTGGTTCGAACCCCGCTCGGGTCGAAAATTGAAAAAGGTAAAAATTACATTCCAGATGATGAATGAGCTATATCCTAGTGACAGTGCGTCGTCAATGACAGGGTCCATAGACCTAATGCTTGACAATAATAAAAACCTACTACGACTTCTACTACTACTACTACTACTACCACTACTACTTGGGCTGCTGCTGCTGTTGCTGCTGATGTTGTTGTTGCTGCTGCTGCTACGACTACTACTACTACTACTACTACTGCTACTGCTACTGCTACTGCTACTGCTACTGCTAATGCCAATGCTACTGCTGCTACTACTACTACTACTACTACTGCTGCTGCTACTGCTACTGCTGCTGCTGCTGCTACTACTACTACTACTACTACTACTGCTGCTGCTGCTGCTGCTGCTGCTGCTGCTGCTACTGCTACTGCTACTGCTGCTGCTGCTGCTACTACTACTACTACTACTACTACTACTGCTGCTGCTACTACTGCTACTGCTACTGCTACTGCTACTGCTGCTGCTGCTGCTGCTACTACTACTACTACTACTACTGCTGCTGCTGCTGCTGCTGCTGCTGCTGCTGCTACTACTACTACTACTACTACTACTACTACTACTACTACTACTACTGCTGCTGCTGCTACAGCTGCTGTTAGTGCTACTACTCGTACTTACGATGACAACTAGATTCATCACTGTAGTCGCCGCAGTCATTCATGCCATCACACTGATATAAACTCGGTAGGCATATTCCATTGTTACATCGAAATTCATAGGATGCACACTCGGTTTCTAAATAAAATATGGATTCATAATAAGAGTATTATATTATTATTATTATTATTATTATTATTATTATTATTATTATTATTATTATTATTATTTAATGGTTGTTGTCATCAGCCAAATATTATGTATTTCATTAGTCATCAGAGTTGTATAAATGACACATTTCTATTTGTGGCCAGCATGCATTTAGCTAAGCTCCATCAACAGAGTTATGTGTGGTAGAATCGATGTATATACTGTGAATCCTGATACAGGAAAGCTATTGAATATTTGGAAAATAATTTAACTGATAGCTGCTTCTGCCATTGGGAGCAACTGTTCCCAGTCAAATTAGTGTCAAGATATATGACAGAATTTAAAAAAAATTGTAAATTCATCAAACACATACATTTAGTATACGTTGCCGACTTTTCAATGTGATTTTATTTAAAGAACTCTTGAAACTACAGCTCAGCAAGGATTTTACCTTGTATTCAAGGAAAGATTAAAAGAAGGTCAGGCTGACATAGTCTTTATAGATGTTACACAGAGTTAGCCTACATTGCATCGATACATCAAGTTTGATTACCATGTATGAGAAACGCTTGAAACCACAACCAGAACATGATTTTTCTATGCTGTCACTGAACAATGAAAAGTAAGCCACGCTTGTTAACCGTTGCCATGAGGCACATCGTTACCCTGCGCCGGATCCACACAAATAAAGAAATATCAATAAGTCTTGAAACAGTACATCATTAGAAATTTTATATGATGTCCATTGACAGGGAATCTAACCCACAACCGACGAAAGTACCAAACAGCATAGCCCACTTGCGATGCTGGTGTGGTGGACGCGTGTGTGGGCTATGCTGCCTAGCATTTCCGGTCGTTGTGGGTTCGATTCTATGTCAATAGAGATCGAATATGGCGACGATGTGGACTTCATATACGAGGAAAAGAAACCCATTGACGAGCTTCTCTTTATGAATGAATCCAAAACACAGTTCACCCACTTATACCTATCTACACAGCATGAAACTAAAGAAGATGACGATCCACTTCGTGCCGGCGAACCATGGAGGAAAGTTAAAATCTTGGGCTCACTGCTTTTCAGTACTGCTGACATTGCTGCATGCTGCGTCATGGGGAACCTAGCTTTCCAGTCCTTCTGGAAGCTATGGATCCGTAGATCTAAGATGCCCTTGTTAAAAAAGGCTACTTTTATACAATGCAACCTGCATATCCTTGATGCTGTATAACTGTAACAGCTGGGCAGCCCCAAAGGCAGCTCTAGACAAACTCGATGCCTGCCACCGCAAACACCTAGGAACCATCAGTGGGCACCGATGGCCGGACAGCATAATTACTAATGATGCACTATATAAGATGTGTGGCCGCTGTCTGTCAAAGTCGCCCAGCAAAGATGGCCCATGTTTGGCCATGTGCTAAGGATGCCAGAAGATACACCAGCGCAGAAAGCCTTGAAATTCGCCATACTCGGAGCCAGCAAATACAAAGCCAGGAGAGGACGTCATTATAAAAATCTGCTAAGCGTGCTACGAGGTGACCTCAAGAACGCAGGACTCGGTTCAGTCAAGCCAAGAAATGACACGAGAAAGCTATGGATTTCGGCTGAGGATACAGTGGGAAAACGAGAAGAAGGACTGATTGCAGCTGTAGGATGTGTCTACTACTACAGCCGCAGAATACAGTAATCATATATACTAAGCACATGTGGTTCCGTTGAGCCAGTTTAAACCAAGCAATATGCCCTGTCCACGATGAATATATATTCACACACACCCCAAACACAGTGTAGCTATGCAAGCGAAGGAGAAAGGTCTTAATAGATACTATTATTACTACTACTGCTACTGCTACTACTGCTACTGCTACTACTACTACTACTACTACTACTACTACTACTACTACTACTACTACTACTACTACTACTACTACTACTACTGACATTCCCTAGTCAAATTAGTTTTCAAAATATTCGACAGAATACTTAGTAATGTTTATTAAATAATAAAGACATACAATTCGTTCAACGTGTCGGACTATTAGAAGCTTAAGATGGACGAAATCGAGTCATTCACACTGTAATTGATTATGACGTCATTCTACACGTCACGTGGTTAATCATGACGTCATATGATGGATAGATTAAGTTCCATTCTTCAGGCCATTATAGACACATTGTTTATCTAATACCATTCGTTTGCCTATCATCAGGATCTTTCATCTGGCTGGTGAGATAACACGTACGCGTCTTTATACTTACGGTTACACTTTATTAATGTACAAATTACGCTGGGACACTGCCACTGGCTCGTTTAAACAGTTGGCCACAATCCACAGTTTGATATTCAAGTCGCGGAGTGGGACCAACTATCCAAAACAACAAGTGACCGTGCCCAACGCCAAACTTCAACTGACTGCCATCCCATGTTCTATTCGAAACATGTGACGTCAGTCCATAGTCGCAAACCTTGCTGACAAACAGTTGCACCTGATCCGTGACAACACGTTCAGTATATACAGTACGTATTACTAGATTAACTACAACAATAAAGTATGGATACAATATATTCAACAATCCTCTTTCGCATAAGCCTGGTGTGTATATAATCCGTAGTGGTGTTTGTAAGTTAATGGCGGTGTGTGTCACTGTCGATGCATGCTAGTTCACGTGTGTGCTTATCTGTGGGCGTGGCTTGTTCATTTATTCATGCATGTGATGTGGCTGTCCTGTGCTCGCGTGCATGTAGTCCTCTGTGTGCTCCTTGATGGGCGTGTGTGTATATCCAGTTCTGTCCTGGATTGTGCTGTGTATATTCCGTATCTTGGTGCGCATGTGGTATATGTCTGTTTATGAATCGTGTGGTCAATTGTGTGTTCTTGTGCGTGTCTTTGCGCGTGTGTTGAAACTCTCCCGTCCTCTGTACCATATTTAATACAACATTTAGATCTGACAATACATAAAAAGACATTATATCTAAATTACCTATGCTCAAATAATTTAATAGATTGCAAGGGAAACTACGGAAGCCCATTAGTGCCAAATTATAAATAAAAATACTTAATTAATTAAAATAACGTAAGGTGTTCTCATCAGCGGTGTTAGTAATATATAAACTATATTTACGGAAATGTTGAAGAATATATAATAACAGTCCTTTGTCTGATTTCTCTGATGGTGCCAATTTTGAAACCAAGTTTTGATCTTGAGATAAATGAATGAGGCGATAGTATAGGTGTATCAGTACAATTGCCACTTTTGAATCAACACTCTTACTGGCGCTACGGCAGATCGTGTTATTAAAGTTTCATCTATTAAAATAAGAGTGTAAATAGGTCTTGCATACATCCCAATACATCTTAAGATACTTATGTTTTCAGACAAGCCTCAAAACTTCCTGAGATATTGTAATGTTAATGTAAATGGCCGGCAGCTTAATAGAAAATGGCCATCTTCAGGTTCGGCAACTAATGTATGAAAATAACAAATATATTCCATAAATTTGCGATAGTGTGATAAACGTCTTAATCGCCTCAATCTTTACATATATAAATGATGCCGATAGCGCTATCACCGATAGAGATATCACCATTCAAATGCATGCACTCCTGTCTTCAGAGTGCCGTTATTATGGTTCTTTTCGGATAGGATTCAACCTATGACGTCATAGGTTTAATTAACTCCCAGCAAATTATAGTAACATAGCGTTTTGAACACCATTTTAATCGAATTTATATGTAAATGTTGCAGGAAATGTGTACACAGTAGCTTGAATATAGTCTTAGATATGGACTCTACGATAGAACTGCGTGTTTTATGCAGACGATGATGACCCTTCTTGTGTTCCCCAGTAAGTGTTTAATTCATGTGGAGGTAGCTGACGGCTCTTTAAGTGGACACTTTGATATATGAGATAATCCACTTAAATGATTTTAAATGTTTCTGTCTGTTTCTTATTTAATATGGTATTAAGTGTGTAGATGTACACTGAGATATGTTATGTAAGAAAATGTGCTTCAAAATGATGTTATGTCATACCTCGCTAAGGGAATTATATTTCCAACTACACACATTACGTTTGTGAGAAAATATATAAAAGGCTAGAATTGTATATGCTATCCAGAAAGAGTTGGCGGGGTATCCCACAAGAGTTACATCTTGAGTATATTGTTGTTATATTGGTTGTTGAAAATTGTGATCTATGAAGATGAACGATATATTATAGTAAAGAGTGCCTTGTTGTCGTCTTGCTAAAAGTCAAAGCTGAGCTAATCAGCATTAATCTGTTAGTCGGTGAAAAATACTGTAGTCAGTCAGTCAGTCAGTCAGTCAGTCAATTATCCAGCCAGCCAGCCAGCCAGCCAGCCAGTCAATCTGTCTATCAGCCAGTAGGTTATTCAACCTGTTAATCAGTGAATACGTGTAGCGAACTGTCATTGAGAAGTCGGTCAGTTAATATATCAATCAATCACCAGGGATAGACTGTCAATTAAATTTATCCATCTGTCGGTCATTCCGTTATCAGCCCGATCCGTAGCTCATCCCCCAGAGACAGAAACGGATTGGCCATACAACAACAACAGCAACAACAACAACAACAACAACAACAATAACAACAACAACAACAACAACAACAACAACAACAAACTACTACTACTACTACTACTACTACTACTACTACTACTACTACTACTACTACTACTACTACTACTACTACCACCACCACTGCTGCTGCTGCTGCTGCTGCTACTACTACTACTACTACTACTACTACTACTACTGCTGCTGCTGCTGCTGCTGTGGCTGCTGCCACTTGGTACTGCTGCTGCTGCTGCTACTGTTACTGCATACGTTATTTTGATTCATACCACTAATTACAGTTGGTGATACTTACCATTGGTGCTGACGGTTGCGTTAGTAGGAGTTTCGCAGCCCTTGATTTCATCACTCTCATCGCCACAGTTGTTGTACCCATCACACTGTAGCGATTGGGATATGCAATGTGTATTGGTACATTCAAACTCAGTATCGCTACAACCACCAAAGAGAATCGACTCTGCAAACACAGATGTATCATATAAACAACGCTTTCGCGATTGCGTGATTAAATCCTAAATCGCGATTATTAAGATTGAAATTAAATGATTAAAAATTAAGTAATCGAATAATTGTGAATAATTTTCTATCGCATAAACTATTTCAAAACATACATTTTAATTGCTCTTTAGTGTGATGACTCACGAAAATTTACATTTATGCCCATTTACAACACTGTTTTTGAAAATGTATCACTGGAATGGCTGGCTCGAGCATCGAGCCAGGCATTCCAGTGATACATTTTCAAAAATAATCTTCTCTTGGCCTGCAAATGAACATTTATAAACACCATTGTGGCTTTTCTCATTGATATGCCTTTGTTTTTATATCCGGGTAATTTGTACACAGGCTAATTAATCGAGAAATCGCGATTATTATTAAACAATCGATCGCGATCACTCAAAGTAGTAATGGCGCAAGTCTAATATAAATACGACTTTCAAAATATCAGTTTATATGATAAATATTATCTCAATCCAGGTCCTATTTCATATCACTATTATCAACCACGTCGAAATTTATCGCACTGACCTCGCTAAAATTCGTGCAATGTAATAATTTTCGACTCCGTTGATAATCGTGATATGAAATGAGACCTCGCTTCAGATCGTCTATTTATGATAGCCACGATTTTGATTGTTTGAGACGTTTGTGATTAACTCATGTGTGACTATGGGGATGAGTAGACGTTATCTGACATTCAAATGATTGATTTATTTCACAATAAGACATAGGCCCTTGAGTGTACATTTATACGTTATACATATTGACAATTAAATTAGTATTCTATACAATTATCTAAATACCTAATCTTATATCTAATACAGGGAAATTCTCTTTAGCATTATATTCACAAGCCCTTCAACAGCATAATATATTTTGTAAAGGCGGGCTTACACAGTTTAAACATGGCTTGAGCATATTATTTATACAGTTTTTACCAATATATAACCTATGGGATGAATAATACCATACAGTACAATTCGTAGATCTAAGCATGCTAAAGTTTTCTAGGCATATCTACCATATATAGAAACTATGACCGTGTTTGGATTGGGCATGTTATTTCACGTCCTTGAAGGAGCTATTTCTTCTTAACCTCGAAAGGAACCCCGATGGTCCTTATGCGCATTCGTAGGAAACAAGCACTACGCACGCGCGTATATACAACAAGGGAGGTAAATCCGGAATAAAGGTTGCATAATACACGATCTCGATCTGAACTCCCTGACTCGTCGATTTCCAGAAAGCTATACAGATGAGCTGTTGGGTATCTTGAGGCTAATTTGCCCGGCATGGTTAGTTGCCAGATATTCAACAGAATGTTTATTGAATGGTAGAGACATACAATTCGTACAACTATTGTCAGACTATTAATCGTTAAAGACTGGCTATATCGAGGCATTCATGACGTCATGACTGTGACGTCATCTTACATGTCGCGTAGCTCATTATGACGTCATATGATCAAGGGATATACTTGGAAGGGTCCATTTTATCACGTATATATGTATAAATATTAAAGGTGCATATCCACAGCAGAATGCCCGAAAACAAAACTGTTAAAATCACATGCTCCTAGAGGCCTAAACTGTGCGCCCAGATGCAATGAAACGAAATAAATCAAATGAGTGAATACAATCACAAAGCGCTCGGCCGATGAGAAACGGGGACAATCGTTCCATCACTGTTAGTGAGCCAGTAATACACATACGACAAGGAGAATCGGGACTATCACGCAGCATAACTATTCAACTATTCCTACAAAACTGACTACATGAAGGAATCCAGTTTTAGCCATCTCCCGCCCATCTGTAGCTAAGTTTCACCCACACGTCACCCGTATTGGGATCGATTGATCACTGAACTCCCTGATCTTCAATTTCCAGAAAACTGTACAGGTAAGCTGTTGAATATTCTGAAACTAATTTGAAAATTTTTTTATCACGCATTTTGCTGTGAATAAACCGCTTCATTATTCCTAATTTTGGGAAGGGGGGGGGGGGGTGGGAGGATGGTGGTAGCGATGTGGCATCAAGTAATCAAATGGCTACCAAACAGCGTATCCATGGCAATTAATTGAGGAATCTAGTTTTAGCTATGCCCCGCCCATCTCTAGCTAAACTCCAACCACACGTTTCCTGTATTGGGATCGATCAATCCCTGCACTCCATGAATCGTACCCCTTTAATGACTAAATTTGTTGAAAAAAATAAAATATTTACTTATTGAATGTCAATTTGCAGGCCAAGAGAACACTACTTTTGAAGATTTACTATTGGAATGACTGGCTCGGCTATCGAGCCAGTCATTCCAGTGGTAAATTTTCAAAAATAGTCTTCTCTTGGCCCGCAAATGGACATTCCTCAGAGACCACTACAGAGGCCGGTGTTGGCCGGCTTCGTCATGAAAGGGTTAATTTAAAGAAATCTATGGCAGCAACATTGCCAAGTCAAATTAGATTCAAAATATTCAACAGTAGAATATAATAAAAAACATACAATTCCTACAATAACGGATAGCCCGTCATAAATGGAGGAACCTAGTTTTAGCTATACCCCCCCCCCCCATCTATAGCTAAGCACCCCACCCCCACTTCACCCGTGTTGAGATTGATCCCTGAACTCCCTCAATATTAATTATGGCCCTCAAATCGCTAGATAAACTCCACCCACGCTTTTCCCGTATTGGGATAGATTGATCCAACCACTCCATGAATCTTAATTTAAAGAAAACTCTAAAGGTAAGATGTTGAATATTTAAAAACTAATTTGACTGGTTGATGTTGCTGACTAGGGCAGCAACAGCCCCAGTTAAAATAGTTTCAAAATATTCAACAGAATGTTTATTAAATAGTAAAGACAGAATTCGTATAACAACGTTTAGTCCGTCATCTACGTCATTCATGACGCCTTTGATTCCACATGACACAGTTGATTATGACGTCATGTGATTGAGTGAGTTTAGTTTAGTTTAGTTTATTCGGTTCACCTCTCTTGAAGTATACGAATACAGGTACATGAATAATACTTTAGTAATGGCGGTATACAGTACATAAACAATACTATATTACCTGTGTATATAATCTATTTCACAGTCAGTTTTGGCATTTGACCGATCGCGTCCGCGAAGCATGCGTCATAAGCCGGTGCCCAATTTCAATTGCTTACAATTGGAGTCAGGCACCAGTTCAAGATGATAGCCTCACGAACACGATCAGCCTAATGCCACATGTATTTTACCACTTGCATAAAATACTTCACCAAATTCTCTTGATCAGAGCCAGTATTCTCCTGCGACGAGGTTTGCCACGACTGATCGATGGGCGCCGCTCTCTTTTGGAGCGACGACCTTCGCCCAGATCAGTGCCAGATAATTAATTTTGAAATTAAGCATTGATATTCAAGGGTACTAAGTAGCGATTTTATCAAGGAATATGTATATATGTAGGTATTTTTATATCTCAGGACGCGCGCATACGCACGCGCTCGCGCAAATACGTGCACGTGTGCCCAACGCGCAGGTACGCACTTCGAGCACTATTCAGTAGTCTTTCAGTTTACATTACAGATCAATATTTAACTTGGTTTCATCGGTAGCCACTGCTGCATAAGACAACAGTGGCCGCTTTTCAGACCACGGCAAATATTCATCATATATTAAAACTTATATTCTTTTTCATTTGAACTGGTTGAAAACAACGTTGATAAATTTACATAGTGATATCAACTTCGTCCATTTTTGTTCAATCATGGGTTGATACATTTTAAGTGTATTTGGATTTACTCTAAAGTATCTATCTATATACGTTTTTCTTTCTACAGCTAGAGATGGACATTTGAAAAGATAATGAAACTCATCTCCCAGTGTGTTTTGATTGCATAAGGTGCAAACACGCTCATGTCTAGGGAGATGTTCAAATTGACCAACCTCTATTGGTAACCTGTGATTAAAAGTTCTAAATTTACATAGCATTTTTGACAGTGTCTGAGGGAGCGAGGTTGAACACGTTTCTAGTCTAAAAGTGTCTTTAAAAATTCTATACGATGTGCAAATACTGCTGTTGAAATCTTCGCCTCTCCATTTCTGGATATACAGATCAGACAGTACTTGTTTTGTAGTGAGCTTTAACCATTCAGGCTGGCCTGGATTCTGCCTATGCCATACATCTGATAACACAGTATTATCAAGGGGTGCTTTCACATGTGATATCCATGGCCATTGGGATTCGTTATTTTCGTGCATGCATAGTAACAATCGGTATAGTTTATATGAGATTTTCGTCATTTTCCCAAATACTAATTTTGCCCAGTATGTGGTTATCCTATTATTAATTTTTACGCTCAACGGGAACTGGACAAGTTCGCCATAAACCATTGCAGAGTGTGTAGAATTTTTACCTCCTAAAATCATTTTATAGAATCGTTGCTGTAATTTTTCAGCCAGCGTGACACTCTCAAAGCCCCAAACTTCGCTTCCATAGAGCATGTTTGGGCATACCATAGAATCGAAGAGTTCTAGCAGTATATCTATCGGTAAATGGAGAGGTTGCTTTTGAAATTAAGGCGAACATAACTCTATTGGCTTTTTCATGCATGCGCTTTATAGCCCTAGTAAACTTGCTGCAAGTAGTATACCTAAATATGGGTATTCTTGTACGATTTCTACATCTTCATTACCGAGCGTAAATTTTGGTAGGTTTCTGAGCTTGCCGCTAGAGAATATCATACATTTAGCCTTGGAGACGTTAATAGATAATCTCCATGTGTTGCAGTAGTCATGCAGTGCATTTAATGCTTTTTGTAGTTCTGGCGGCGATTCTGCCATTATTATTGTATCATCCGCATATAATAATATATAGAGAATCTGAAACGAGGTCACTTTTCATATCACTATTATGGACAGAGTTGAAAATTATCAATTTGCACGAGCTTTAGCGAGTGCAAAATTGATAATTTTCAACGAGGTTCATAATAGTGATATGAAAAGAGACCGGGTTTGAGATTTTATTTATCATATAAACTGTAATTTTGAAATATTTGCCAATAGTTGCTGATATGACTTTTATCTGATTTCTGATTGTTGATTTTCGTGAAATCGATACCGGCGCTGTGACGCACCACTATTTGGTAACAGATACTGAATGAGCAGCAAAACATAGTGACAAACACAAAATCTGGCGATGTCAGGCGTAAATTACACTTTTCTTCTAAGACTATCGCAGAGCCACGGCCATCAATCGTTACTCAGCTGCCGGCTGATAAACTGTCAAACGATGACATTTTGCGATGACGTTTCATGAATGACAAATCATAGTAAACACATCGTAGTACAACAGTACCGCGTAGTAATCCCTACGCGTCACGCTCACATCAATCGTTTTAATTGGTCGATTTAAATGGGTTGCGCACCCAACAGCCAATGAACATACTCCGTTGAATATGGCACGTGTGCTCATATCGAAAAATATGGAACGGGCTAGAAGGCTTGTTTATATGATAATTGAGAAATGTTAGTGAGGCCATTGTAAGATTACAGAAATGGTGCTTTCTACGTCATTTAAGAATAAGGCAAATAATAACGGGGATAAATTTCCCCCTTGCCTTACCCCGATATCACTTGGGGAAAAATCGGACATATTGCTATTTACAGAATCCTTGATGCATGATTTAGCACCTTTATAAAAATTATAAATTAATACAAAATATTGTATCATTAATATTGCTTGACAACAGTTTCATCCATAAATGTATTTTATGTACAGAGTCGAATGCCTTTTTATAATCTACAAACGCGCAGTAAAGACGCCTGCGCTTTGCTAGATATATATCTATTAATGCTTTTAATGCGAAAATTTGATCTGTGGTAGAGTACCCCGCCCTAAATCCAGCCTGCTCTTCCCCAATTAGATCAATACCGCCGCACACTTCGTCAGTCTGTTGTTAATGGCAGTGGTAAAAAGCTTGCAAAAACAGCTGAGGATCTGGACATATTTAATGTAACCTTACCTCTATTGTATTTTGTGACGAGAAACACAAAGGCTGGCCCATCGCTGCTGGAATTCCTGCTGCTGGTGAATTCCAATCGGATGTCGCTATATGTGTCGACTGAATAGCCATACCAAAATCGACTTCCGCATATTACATTCTCACTTTGGTTACGCAAAAGGAGTTGGGAATTAGCAAAGGAGATATTTAAATATGCATCTGTGCAGTTTTCATCAAAGCTTAACATTTGCATTAAGAGGCTATCATCAAAATCACGGACAATCGTCACAGAGCAGGGTCCATCAGAAAATGAACTGGCGTTAGCTCCCAGCTCTAAGCGGATGGCACCAGAAGAGGCTGAAATGCTGTTCCCGCGAATCCCCGGTGAGCATATCTCGTCTAATAATAATAATAATAATAATAATATTAAGTCGCCTTTCCAGTTTATCGATCGATCATCTGACGTCATTTGACGTCATAATTAACTAAGTGACGTGTATGATGACGTCATAAGCATTACGTCGTAAATGATTCGATGTAGTCTGACGTTAACGTTTAATTGTCGGACACGTTGTACGAATTGTCTTTATTATTTAACAAACATTCTGTGGAATCTTCTCGAAACTAATTCGACGGGGCGTTGTTGCTGCCATAGGCAGCAACAGTGCCCAGTCAAATTAGTTTCAAAATATTCGACAGCTTACATGTATAGTTTTCTGTGAATTGATAGTCAGGGAATTCAGAGATCGATCGATGCCAAGGACGTGGTGTGGGTGGAGCTTGGATGGGAAGGACATAGCTAAAAGTGGAAAGCTCCGTTATTGTGGAGGTTGTGTGAATTAGTAGGGACTCGTGTCTCTAATTCAATTTCACAACTTAGATATTTTTTATTAATTGACACGTAATGAAAATCATCATATGTTAAGATTTATCCACATCTAGGCACGTAATTTAAGGCACTAAACGTATACAACTTTAACAAATTTATTTTCAAACATTCAGTGTGAATATGTACCTTTAAATAAAATCAGCTTTTACTCATTATCTTTCATCGACCAACAACACGCCGGTCGATTTCCAACAGAAAATTTATCACCTGTATGGGACGTAATCAAGCTAATTTATTTGCTCAAACGGTCTCTTATGCGATAACAGTTATCTCCCTTGCAGCATAGTTTCAATGAGAATGGGAGAAATCTGAGGGATTTTGAACATACCCCCTCGATAACGAATGTGACGCATATCGGTTTGTTTAATACAAAATATATATGTACGAGTGTATTCTTGTGTTCTGCAGGGAAAACTATAGTAGAACCAATTGCAAATCTCGCGAGTAGGCTACTAAAGCTAATTTCGGCGACACAACTTTCGATCTCTGCCTTGTTTACTATGTATTCCTACGCAGGGCTATGTTAGGCTGTTACCGGTTGTTATCGATGGCCGAAATTGAAAAAGGTGAAATCAGAATTCCCGTATTTGAGCATTTTCAAATTATAATGTCTGGCCTATTTCTTAGTGTATGCGCGCCCTGTGTGAGATGGATTTTGATCGTATTTCAGCTAAATCTTATCAATGACTACTAAAACTTTGATAGCATATATAGATTTTAATGAGAAGTCGTGTTTTGTTCACGAAAATTTCAATGTTATCAAAGAAAATGTCAATTTGCAGACCAAGAGAAGACTATTTTTGAAAATTTATCACTGGAATGACTGGCTCGGTCTCCTCTTGGTCTGCAAATTGACGATGCTCAAGACCGCTGCAGAAGCCGTGTTTGGGTGGTATGAGTGTTAACTGGTTAAAGAAAACAGTGACTGTTCGACACATGGGCAATGGACACCGGATGGAGAGGCAATATTATGGCACATTTCTAGCTATGTCCCATCCATTTCTAGCTATGCCCCATCCATTTCTAGCTATGCCCCATCCATTTCTTGCTATGCCCCATCCATGTTTAGTTATGCCCCATCAATTTCTAGCTATGTTCCATCAATTTCTAGCTATGTCCCATTAATTTCTAGCTATGTCCCATCAATTTCTAGCTATACCACATCCATTTTTATCTTTGTCCCATCCATTTTAGCTATGTCCCATCCATTTCTAGCTATACCCTGTCCATTTCTAGCAATGCCCCATCCATTTCTACATATGCCCCATCCATTTCTTGCTAATCTCCGCCCATGCTTTGCGCTTATTTTGATCGCTAAATAACTTGAAGCCTGAATGATCAGAATCCCAATTTCAAAGTAACTATATGGGTAAGCTCTTAAATATCTTGAAACTAATATGACTGACTGCTCTTCCTGCCAATAGGTTCAACATATTCAACAGAATGTTTATTACATAGTAAATCCATCAAGGGCGTATATAATTCGCACATTTGATAGACTATTTCAACTTCACGACGGAATCTTCTTTGTCAATTATGATTGTAACGCCAGACATCGTGTGAAGTAATTGATTATAACTTCATATACTTGAGTGACAGATCGGATTCCTCCATTGCCAGACACTTTGAACCTCTCACCTGGTAAACTAGAAATAATGTCCACGAGTAAACCTATATTCTAGATTAGATATTTATCGGCAATCCATTATCAGGCCAACATTAGATCTAGACTTTTGTCAAGTTGATTTTCAATTTATCATCAATTTATTTATCTAGGTATGTATCATCCATTGTATGGTCACATGATAGTACTTTATTGATAACAACATACAGACAGACATATATACAGATAGGCAAGCAGGCAGGCAGACAGACAGGCAGGCAGGCAGGCAGGCAAGCATACAGACAGACATACATACAGACAGACAGACAGACAGACAGACAGACAGACAGACAGACAGACAGACAGACAGACAGGCAGGCAGGCAGGCAGGCAGAGACAGACAGACAGACAGACAGACAGCATGACAGACACACAGACAGACAGACAGACAGGCAGGCAGGCAGGCATGCAGACAGACAGACAGACATACAGACAGACAGACAGACAGACAGACAGATGGGTGGGCGGGCAAGCGGGTGGGCAGGAAGACAGGCAGGCAGGCAGGCAGATAGACATCCTGAGATTCATCTTAACACCTTAATGGCAATAAATAAATATGGCCAAGAAAATCAAAACATCTACTTATTAAATGCCCATTCACAGCCCAAGACAATAGTATGTTTGAGAATTTACAACTGGAATGACTGGAGCCAGTGGTACATTTTCAAAAATTATCTTCTCTTGGTGTGCAAATGAACATTCCTAAAGACCACTACAGGGGCCAGTTTTTGACGGCTTCGCAATGAAATGGGTAACACCAATATAAAGGCAAGGCTAACTCAGATATCGTCATATCCCGCTCTGCGTTGAAGTTGTTATATACACGTTTTTTCAGTTATCCCCCTTAGTTTCTCTTACTGCCGTTAGGTGGCAGTTATAGCCACGCCGCTATTATACGCGTGGAAATGAAGCGAAGCGTAGCATCGCGCCTCGCATAGTGTTGTGTATAGTAGCCTACATAGTACGGAGCGCGTAGAGACTGTTACAATGGCGATGCCTATGCTAAATATCAATATTCCAAAAGTACGCAAAATAAACACATGGAAAGAAGACATGAGAGGATGGCCACGAATTATTTATGGGAATATTTGTACCATCTCGTTTTATCGGAAGCAGTTGATGTAATTTAAGCTTGTGACAAAAAAGCGATATATAGTCAACTCAGTGTGGGAGTAGGTGGGAGAGGGGTGTGTGTGTGTGTGTGTGTGGGGGGGGGGTGGGTGGTGGGAACGTAGTTTCATACTTGATCCGGTAACGCCAGGCCAGCCAACTCAGTGTGGGAGTAGGTGGTGGGTGGGGTGGGGTGCGGGTGACGACAATATACGGTAATAGCTGATATCCAATAATATCATTTACTACAGGTGCATCGGAATGGCGGTTAATGTTTTACAATCGTGATAATATAATCAATTTATATTTATGATTCTGTAGTTTGTCCTTAGCAATTCAACCATGATGCAGTAATGGAGTAATTTTTACACATTAAGTCAAAGCCCACAGCATAGGTCACGCACAAGCATCTGCCCAGCACACCCTGATAGCCAGTCTTTTAAGCATCTATATATGGAACACCTTTATGTCATAATACAAGAGCAGTCAGAGATTGCAGACATTAGACACACCCTCCCTCCCCCCCCACACACACACCTTCCAAAGCAGTTTTTGTCACATAGTAAAGTCTTCAGATTTTTTGGATTTTCCGGATTTCTTCAGAATGATCACCCCCAAAGTTATGGAATCCTAGTGGATGGTCGCGCCTTTTCTTGTGTTAATATTTGAGCAAAATCATACCACCAGTTTCCGTGATAGCCATAGATCCAGAATTTGATCCGAATCGGATCTGGGTACTTTTATCACGGCCAACGTTTGGGAATCCTATTGCTATTCCTTCATTATGTTAGAATTGGAGCCAAATCGGATCAGAATTTTTTTAGGCCCAGTACCGTACCTGAAGATACGCACGCACGCGCACACGCACCCGATCGCAATATCCTCGTCCTCTTACGGGCCGAGAGTAACATCATCTGTTCATACAGGGGATTTATCAGTCGTATAATACAGTTTCCTCGATATATATCAGCGTGTCCATCCATATGTACTTCCCTTCATCCACCCGCATATTAATCAACCCAATCAATATAGAAATCCGCCGTTTTCCAGGTGAGATACTCTGCTGTATTGCGCGGCCTTATAATTGCCGAATGTCTGATTTCTGCTTCTTAAGTTTGCCGGTCTCTGAATGAATGTTTCCGCACAATCAATGATACAGGTTGTACGTGGATAGTTCTCTCGAAATGGTTCAGGACAACACGCTCTAATTGCTTCTCCTGGAAGCCAGATTATTAACCCCTTTAATTGCTCTACAACAACAGGAAGCTCTGATGTGAATATTTTGTTAGCTAAGCTTTAAGACATTCCAAAACGACGAGCCAGATCATCGAATATTAAATGAAGTTTCAGGTGCATTAATACCAGCAAAAATTTACATTCTGTGCTGTTTTGAAATGTGAAACTATGAAATGGTGTGATAGCAGACTAGAGTGAAAAATACCAGTTTTGTCACACCTGTATAGCCTACAATAATACATCGCTATCAGTGGCGAGGTGTTTCTGAGCCGACATTGTTCCTCCATCAAATTCACATTGACATCCTTTTTCTGCTTTTGGTGTTTTCATGGTTTAAGTAAATGTACTTTTACAATCTGTCCATGGTTTTCCGTGTGTGTTTTTTTAGGCATGGTCAGTTGTACAAAAGTCAGATTCCTGCCAATGTGTACCTATGTCATCATACTGGATGGATCCATTGTTTTTGCTGCGCCTGCCTCATTAGTATATACACCATGATTAAATTCTGTCTCTGACAAATAAGTTAAATATCATCTGAGTTTATTTCAGCGCTGTCATTAGTGGCCGCGGAACAGTCAGAGGTGTTGAGGTTTTTTAAAAAGACATTTAAGGTTTTTCCTCACCACTTTACATCGACCTGATGTTACACATCTTTCGTAACCTTATTTTAATTTCGGATATGGGTTTCTCTCGGATGATTTGCCATCCACAAAATGTTCTGAACACACATATACCTGTTTTGGTAAGACTTGTCTATTAATAGCTTTAGTCCACGCTAGTCTGCTCGGTTCATGTGATGGCATAACGTGGATTTTTTACGGGATTAAAACGCTCAAGCCCGTCTTACATATATCTAGTTTTCTACCATTATTTGTTCACCAATTGGCCGCTCATGAATATTCCACCACATTTTCTGTATGTTACGTCGATATCCATTGTCCCAGAGTTTCAGATCTCTGCGGGTTCTTATGCTTATAATAACGATAACGCTATAATGCTGATAAGCACACGTACACGTCTTAAGCGTTTTTCACTTGTGTAATGGCGGGCTATTACGTCATCAGCCAATGGCGGCGCTGGCGTAAATCTAGGTCACGTCTCGATGAACCCGCGTATAGTTGTCATAACATAAATCTGCAAAATCATAATTTTGTCTGTCTATGGTTGCGGGTTCTTTGCGATAATATAAGGATAGCTTTCAAGGTATGCCCCGCCCATTTATAGCTAAGATAGCTATGGCGGACTTACTTACATCATTCATAAATTTATTTATCTAAGTATGTTTCATCCATTGTATGGTCACATGATAGTACTTTATTGATAACAACATACAGACATACATACTGTGGCGCGGTGGTCCAGTGGAAAGATGTCTGGTTGTTGATGCCATGCGGAGTATGGCGGTTCGATCCCCGACTGGGGAGATGGTGATCAACAAATTAAACTAATGGGTGCATGACTGTCGGCTGGTTAGCATGTGGAAACTGAAGCCGCGCGTTGCCAGTGCGTCAATAAAAAAAAATAAAATACGACCAAACTCCTACCTGACCGACCGACCGACCGACCGACAGATAGACCGACCGACCGACCGACCGACCGACCGACAGACAGACAGCAACAGCGTCCAGTCAAATTAATTTTAAAATAATCAGCAGAATAAGCTTTAGATCGTAAGGAATATACTTTTTCCAGGATTTGTCGGTAAAAGGGTTAATGACAAAACAACACATTTGACCGATTTTCCCGAGACAACAACTGCTTCCAGTCAAATTAGCTTCAAAATATTCAACAGTTTTCTTGTACGGTTGCCTTGAAATTGGGAATTCATATGTGAAAGGGTTAATAAAACCATAGCACTGTTGGTGATGAATCAATATTATTTTGTCGTAATTAAACCTTTGCACTCTGAATGGAAAGATTCTTAATTTCACGATAACTATACCGGTAAGCGATCTAAAAATAGAGCCGTAGCTTCACGCTGATAAATACGCATCTAAAAATAGAGCCGTAAGTGGCTTCATGCTTAGAAATACGCCTCTAACGTAATGAACGGCCATTTTGTCACGTCATCATAACAGCTAGACTGGTACACAGCCTCAAACCAGATATGTTGGGGCCCAGTATATTTCCGTAGTGAACTGTAAACACACCACTGTGGGTACACTATTGATTTTGATATTATCTTAAAGCCTGTATCACTAACTTGATACAGATATTAATATCATCTCGATCCGCTCAGTGGTTCTTGTCATATCAGCATTTACGCAGCATCAGCAATTTCTCGTCCTCATTTTGTGTGTGACCAATATTAATTTTACAACGATTTAAGAGGGGCTATTTTGCTGTCAACTATTCTTCATACAGAGGACTATAGGCTTTATATCATCTCGTTTTATGCGTTTTTGTCAAATAACATTGCCTGGTATGTACTGCGTATTGGCTGGTATGTATCGTATCTTTTCAAGATTCAATTCCTTTTTTCGCCAAATTCCTGCGAAGCTTACTACGTTCATGGCCACTCAATACACACGATATTCTTGTCTCGATCTCGTATCGAATGAGATCCGGCGAGACAGAAATGTGCAGGTAAGCTGTTGGATATTCTGAAATTAATTTGACTTGAAACTGTTGCTGTCCCAGTCAAATTAGTTTCAAAATATTCAACACAATATTTATTTAAACGTACAGGATTTTGCTGCTTTTGCTATTTCGGTTTCGGGTTCAAGACATGAGGCATGGGTGGCTGTGGATTTATTTATTTTGCAATCAGTTTCAGTTTTCTTTATTTCACTCAGGCTTATATAACAATCGCATATGAGGGCAACATTTGTACAATTTGTACAATATAAGCGGCGTGAGCATAACATAAACGTTGAGATTTCTGAAAATATCTTGCCAGCCTTCCCATTGGAGATCGCGAGATCTCATGTGATACGAGATCGAGAACAAAATATCGTGTATAATGAGTAGCCATTGGCGTAGTAATTTCCGAATTGTGTTATAAAGAGAATTGCATCGCAAAAGGACACGAGAGGTACTCTGTTCAGAATAAAGACCCTCTTAATTCGTCGTAACATTCAAATCAGTCGCAGATAGTCACAAAATGAGGACAAGAATTTGCTGACGTTGCTTAGATGCTGATATTACATGAACCACGGGACTGATTCGATTTTAATATCTGTATCAAGTTATCGATACAGAGGTTAAGATGACACCAAAATCAGCGCGATCCACACGTGTGCGTTTACAGTCCACTACGGAGATAGACTGGGTCCCGGCCTGTCTGGTATCCGAAGTGGAGTCTGTGTAACTGTCTAGTTGCCGTGATGACATCAGAGGCGTATTGTCGGCACGAAGTCGCACTTCTATTTTTAGATCACAGCCTTCCCTAACTAGACAAACCCAGAATATCATTGATAATGTTTGCTCAGAATATTTTAAACCATTGAAAAACTGACAAATTGAAAAAAAACCCCAACTTATCAACAACTAAAACTATAACAGATGATGAAAATGTCCTGATAACGCGGGTTACTGGGCGAGCACTGGACCAGTAGCGGGCCAATACGGTCCCGTATTGCCCCAGTACCGACCCAGTAACCTACGTTATCATGGTGTTTTGTCATTCGTCATAAAAGGACACATTGTGATCTAGCTTTGAACGCGCCCCTTTGTATGATAGCCGAATATATTTTGGTGTTTACAAATAGGCACAATAAAATTCCACAAAACCAAAATATAGTAAGAAGGCTCCCTCTAGTACTAACAAATAGATGGTTCAATTTCTAACTATGCCCCACCCATTTCTAACTATGCACCGCCCATTTCCTGCTAACCTCCGCCCATTCTTGCTAAGCTCCGCCCTCCTTGTGCGTGCGTTCGAATCAATTTATTTATAAACATTGAACCCTGAACTTGGGATATCAAAATCCCAATTCCTATGCAGGCCTAAATATGTCGGAAAGCTGCTGCATATTTTCAAACTAATTTGACTGGGGGATGTTGCTGCCTATCGATGTTTATTAAATCGTAAATCTATCAAAGCATACAATTCGTGCAATTGACCGCCTTTTCGAACTTCAGGAAGTCGTCGTCGTCGTCGTCGTCGTCGTCGCCGTCGTCGTCGTCGTCGTCGTCGTCGTAGTAGTAGTAGTAGTAGTAGTAGTAGTAGCGGCAGTAGCGGCAGTAGCGGTAGTAGCGGTAGTAGTAGTAGTAGTAGTAGTAGTAGTAGTAGTGGTAGTGGTAGTGGTAGTAGTAGTAGTAGTAGTAGTAGTAGTGGTAGTGGTAGTGGTAGTAGTAGTAGTAGTAGTAGTAGTAGTAGTAGTAGTAGTAGTAGTAGTAGTAGTAGTAGCGGCAGTAGCGGTAGTAGCGGTAGTAGTAGTAGTAGTAGTAGTAGTAGTAGTAGTAGTAGTAGTAGTAGTAGTAGTAGTAGTAGTAGTAGTAGTAGTAGTAGTAGTAGTAGTAGTAGTAGTAGTAGTAGTAGTAGTAGTAGTAGTAGTAGTAGTAGTAGTAGTAATTATTGTCAAGCATTAGTTCCATGAACCCTGTCATTGACGACGCACTGTCACTAGGATATAGCTCATTCATCATCAGGAATGTAATTTTTACCTTTTTCAATTTTCGACCCGAGCGGAGTTCGAACCAGTGAATTTTATGACACCTTGGTTTAAATGTGATTTATTTGTTCAGATGGAAGCACGATAAGACTTAGAGTCTTATGCCCGTGTCTCCCATACACATACAGATTATTCAAAACTTTTTTTACAACAAAATGGCGGCAAATCATAATAGTTTAATTAATTGTAGTCTATTGGTGTGCATAAGTATAAGTGAATGTTGAGTGTGAGGTGGGGGAGAGTAGGAAGAAAGACCGAGACAGAAAGGGAGAGGGGGAAAGGGGAGGGGGGAGAGGGTGAGAGATAGAGAGAGCGAGGAATAAGATCAAATGGAAGAATAGCAGAGGTGAGCTCTAGGTGCTGCCTTCGCCCCGACCTGTACGTGTTGGGCTGCTGTCCATTTACCCCTTAAACTATAAGTTCGCAAACAGGAAGCTACTGAAAGCGGTTGGTGTTAATTATGTATTGACATACCGTATTACAGATCAGTTTGTTCATTTCCATGTTGGTAGTGTAAGTCCCGTATAGAAGCTGGTTGACCGGAAGATTAGCAAGAGAAATATCGTTCAAGGCAAGCTGATTTTGGAAAACGACTCTTTGCTCGTTAAAAAGGGCACAATGTAAGAGGTAGTGGTTTGTAGATTCATCATTGTGCCCACAAGAACAACTGGCAGATTCCGACAGAAAGTTGTCAAATAGATGTCGGTTTAAAGAACTACAACCATTTCGGAGCCTGCATAGCATTATGTTGGCAAACCTCGGGCCTACGTAATACCACTCAGGGGGGTTGTCGTATGGATGACATAGCCTTGAGTTTGCTTTTAAATTCTAGAAGAGTGACAGAATCTCTCACCGGCACAGGAAGCATATTCCATGCGCGGATCGTTGCTGGGAAAAAGGATCCATAGAAGAGCTCAGTACGGCAGCGGAATGGAGTGAAGAAATTTGGATGACGGATATTGTAAGGATTTCGTACTTGGGATAGTGTGGGAAGATGGTTGACCAGAACCTCACAGGTCATCCCGTTAATAGTTTTAAATAGCATAGATAATCTATGAAATTCACGTCTGATTGACAAGGTTTCGATGCCTGTTTCTAAGTACAGGTCTTCAGTGCTCGCACTACGTGTCATTCCGCATACCGTTCTGAGAGCATCTTTTTGGATATCCTCTAGCCGAATTACAAGATATTGTGGAATATTATCCCACACAACATCTGCATATTCTAACGATGGTCTAATAAATGTTTTGTACATGATCTCGAGACATTTACGGTCTAGAATATATTTTAGACCTTTAAGTAAGGAGAGTTTGTGTTGGGCGTTTGCTATGAAATTACTCACATGGTTAAGCCAATTCCCTTTGTTATTAAAGGTAATGCCGAGGTGCTTATGATCAGTTGATGGTAGAATTTCAGAATCTTTGAAGTTGATTGAAAAGGATGTGGGCTCGTTGCGCAGGGAAAAAATTAGAGATGTAGTTTTCGAGGCATTAAACTCGACGAGCCACATGTTTGCCCAATGCGTCATGGTCAGTAGATCGTAATCGAGTGTGGCAGTGTGCTCTTTTAGATCATCTGACATTACATATAGGCACGTGTCATCAGCAAAAAGTCTAATATTGTGAATTATATTGCTGGGCATGTCATTAATAAAAACTTATGACACCTTGATTGGGAGGCGAGTAGTTTACCACTAAACCAGCATTCAGAGGACAAAAATCCTCTTTCACTGAACTAGCTTTCAACTCCCCGTCTCCCAACCACACGAATTGAGTGGAATTGATGGTGTACATTTCAGATGTTCTTACTTTTACGTAAACGCAGATTATCATAATTATTCAGGATCTTTCCTTTTATTCTTCACGACTTTCACACCATATTTCCTCCTACAGTTTCCAGTCGATCAAATCCAAACTGGGTCAACTTATAGAACCCTTTAGGACCTAGATTCCTATTGAAGTGAATTGAATTTATTCTTCTGAACTCTACAGAGTTATTAGAGTTATGCAATATGTACACAATTTACAACATTATTATTATTATTATTATTATTATTATTATTATTATTATTATTATTATTATTATTATTATTGATCAAGATGTACATAGGATCAGCTAGGTTATCAGTCGGCTAATTTACCAAATAAAAATTCGTTTTACTTACACGTTGGGATGCCATTGACATCAGCCATAGTGCCAAATAGGGCCAGGAAGAATACCGTCAACTTATTCATCGTCATCACGAATTGTGGAAAATTACTTCAGATATATGTACATCAGCGACTAGGTTGTCTACTAATTAAACTGATGTTCGCATTTTATAGCAAAACATAGGATGATAAACATGGGTTTATTTACGTGATTAATTGTCGCGTGTTAACCCATTCGGCCATGAAGTCCAATTGTCCTAACTTCAAACACGTCATATATAGAGACTGTTTTGA